>WEIS01006134.1:0-91559 GCA_013389965.1 Todus mexicanus | reverse complement strand
GGGCCGCCCCTCGGCGGGGGCAGCGCAGGGAGGGGCTGTGCCCGCTGGCAAAAGGGGCGACTTGGGGAGCAGGGCGGCGCTCGCCCCTTCCCTCCCCTCCCTTCCCCTCCTCTTCCCTTCCCTGGGAGGGCGCGGGCAGCTCCGCGGGGCCCCCTCCCCTTCTTGTCCCCCTTTTCTCCCCTTCTGTCCCCTTTTCTCTCTCCCCTTTTTTTTCTCTCCCCTTCCGAGGACGGGGCCAGCCGGGCAACTTGGCCAACTTTGTGCGCAGGGGCCGCGCCTGCGTGTGCGCTCCGAGCCAAGCCGAGCTTAGCCGGGCCGAGCTTAGCTGAGCCGAGCCGAGCCAGGCCGCGGCCGAGGGGAGGGGAGAGCCGGGCAGGGAAGGAGGGAGGGAGGGGAAGGGAGGATGGCATCGCCGCAGTGCCGGGGTCCCTGGGCGGCAACACCCCCGGGCTGGGGCTGAGCTGGAGCCGCAGCCCTGTCCCTGTCCGGGCTCCCCGCCCGGCCATCCCGAGTCGCTGCCGCTTCTCTGCGGGAATAACCATGCCCGGGTTGTGCCAGGAGCGGTGTGCTGGAGCCCCTGCCCGCACACCCGGAGGAGAGAGTCTCCTTGTGCAAGGAGAGCCGCCTGCTGCTCCAGCCAGCAGCAGCTACTTAGACAATCATAGGGTCTTTGGGGTTGGAAAAGACCCTTGGGATCATCGAGTCCAACCGTCAACCCTACTCTGCAAAGTTCACCCCTAAACCATGTTCCCCAGCGCCACATCTAAACGTCCTTTAAACACGTCCAGTGATGATGATTCAACCACCTCCCTGGGCAGCCCATTCCAGTAGCTGACTGCTCTTTCTGTGAAAATTTTTTTCCTAATATCCAGTCTAAACCTCCCCTGTTGTAGCTTGGAACCGTTGCATCTTGTTCTGTCGCTAATTACCTATGAGAAGAGACCAGCACCAACCTCTCTCCAGTGTCCCTTCAGGGAGATGGAGAGAGTGATGAGGTCTCCCCTCAGCCTCCTCTTCCTCAAACTAAACAGTCCCAGCTCCTTCAGTCTTTCCTCACAAGATTTATTCTCCAGCCCCTTCACCAGCTTTGTTGCCTCCTCTGCACTCGCTCCAGCACCTCGATCTCTCTCTTGTAGTGAGGTGCCCAAAACTGTACACAATACTCAAGGTGTGGCCTCACCAGTACTGGGTGTTTACCTTTTTTCCCTATTTCTTCCAGTCTAGGACAGGGTCTAGAAGTGAACTGTCAATGTTTTTAGGGTGTTTAAGTCTATTTCAAGCTAAGCGCAGAGAGCCTGGCGATGGCTGTTGCAGCAGGGCTCTGTTGCCCCTGTAAATTAGCAGTTTAAGGCTTACGGTCTTTTTGCTTAAAGCATTTTTTTTGTTCTTAGTTTGCTGCCATTGTGGCTGAAGGCAGTCATTTGTTTTTTATCCCTTTGGGTTTTTATGTACTGGACTATAAAATCCACTCTAGGCAGTTAATTCCCTGGCTCTTCAGAGCCCAATAAGCAGCATTGGGCCACCTGGTGGACTCTTCTCCCTGGGGGAGCCTTCTGGGAGTACCCATAGGAAGGGAGCTGCTGATCAGCTCTCTTGGACACCCTCAGGAGCTCTGGTCAGCTCTCTCAGACACCCTCAGGAGCTCTGGTCAGCTCTCTTGGGCTCTCCCAGGGAGGTGGATGGATGCTCACGGAGACATGCCACTGTTGCGCACCGTTGTTCCTGTCACACCGAAAGTACCGTTCCCCCAAGTGGGGCTCCTGCTCGCGTGTGCGCAGCTGAAGGGAGCTGTGAATGGAAACCATCGCAGCCGAGGGAGGTACCGTCCCTCCTACGTGTTTTTCAGGACGTTTGCTTTTTTACGTCAGCGGTGGTGTCACAAATAGGATGTACCTATATAGGCTTGTGCTGAGTTGCATGTACGGACGCCTGTGCATTCGTGTCCCTTATTTTGGCACAAGGAACATAGAAGTCAGCTCTGCTGTGTCACGCAAGATACAGGAGGATGTAAATTGCCTCCCAATGGTTAATCTCCGAGTTTGAGAAGTGCTGTGATGAGCTTAGTGTTTATAACTGGGCTTGGTCATCCACGGTCCTGAGACTGGACTCAACCTTCAGAAATATTGAGAAGAAAGTTTGATCTTTTTAACATCACGCACGAGCTTGGAGTCGTGTAATTTTAAATACATTTGTGTCTCATTTTGGTGAGTGTTACGCAGTGAATGCCTGACAGAGGTGGTGTAATCGTCGCATCGTCTGCAGCTTTTATTTCGCATAAAATCTGAAGATTTCCCAACTTCATATTTTCTCAAGCTTGTGGCCTTTCCTAGGGAGAGGATCCAGGGGTGACGTGCTTCATCAGTATCTTTGCAGTGTCTGAAGGTGCTGCTTTACTCAACGCGTAGATCTCCTTGTGTTCCTCACTCTGTGTCCTGGTGGTGTCAGCGCTAAATGTGAGACTAGAGACATGTGAGGAAGGAATACGGTACTGCTGTCGAGAACGATACTTTGGCAAGAAGACGGTTCAACTTAAGTTTTTAAGCTGGAGCTGTGTTATTTGAGAGAGAGAGAATAAAGATCATTTCTGGTGGGGAAAATGAGAAAATGGTAGGGATTTACTCACATAACGTAGTGTATTGCATTAAACTTAAGCTCTGAAGTCAGAATTAATTACCTAAGTAATTTTTAGACTTTTATAATCACGTAGGATGTAGCCTGCTCATTATAAGGCTGAGAGGCTCTGTTGAAAGAGGCCCATAAGTGGCCGGTGATGTTGACATTCCCAGCTTCCCCCTCTGTCCTCACCAACCGTGACCCATCGGCAGGGAGCCCAGGTGCTGCTCCAGGAGGAACGATGCTGGCGAGCGAGCTGGCTGCTGCCACAATACCCACTGCCTTTTGCTCTTCCCTTTGTTGTTCTTGTTGCCGGCTCAGACGTGACCTGGGCTCCTGCGCTCAACTGGGCTTTCTCCAGCTCCCAACGCCCAAGTCACGGCAGAGGCTGGTGAGGTCTGAGCCTTGAGGGTGGTGTCAGCCGGTGTGGAAGAGAGAGGCTGGCACCAGAGTCTGAAGCAAACGTACCTCTCTTTGTCCGCTAGTGGACTGTGCACGGGAGAAGGGGAACAAACACTGAACCCAAACTGTCCTTGCCACGTTGGTTTTCTTACGTTTGCCACAGCTGGCGTCTAAACAACACAGCTGGTCCGCAAGCAGGTATAAATAAAGTATTTAAGGACATCCACGTGTTTCTTCAGTATTCTTAGGGGCATTGAAACGCACAATGTTCGTTTATTTCTGTTTGGCTTTGGAGATGTTGTTACAGTTCACGCTCCTCTCTGTGACATCAGGTTTTAAACTGAGGACAGAGTATCGCTGATGTTTACTGGACAGAAGGTGTCTCAGCGCCCATTCATCGCCTGTTTTCTGCTACGGGTTAATTTGGTTACAGATGGCTACTCTGGCACGATCCTTTCTCTTTACTTGTCAGCAAGATGAAGTTCACCGCGCTACTGTATTTTTGTTGGTTGTTAGAACGTTCTCGTGCTCCTGGCAGCAGATAATGATGAATCCTTCGGCATAATGCTGGGAGTGAGAGAGGGGAGGGGGGAAAACCCTCCTGAGCATATGGAGACATCCAGAAAAAGATGTGCATCGTCAGCTGTGGTTCCATTGTGTGCCTGCAGACGGGGTCGGAGCTGCCCTCCTCTTGGGAATTCAAACCTTGCAGAAGCGTTCTTTGGCTCTTGCCTGTCAGGATAATCGATCTTGGGCAGCATAGATCTTGCATACTTATTATAGATAATATTTTGATAACATTTTAAGATTTCAGGGATTAAATACAGTTGCCAGGACTCCCGCTCTGGGCTGGAATAACACTTTGAACAGTAGTACGTGTTGGTGAAACGGCGACTTCAGGTAGCAAGAATAATCTGCAGTGTTCTATCGGTGATTACACATTACCGAGGCATCTTACCAGTTCCACAGTTAGTAGTTCGTCAGCAGTATTTACATTATGCAAACACCCCCTGCTTTTAATGATTCAGTAGCTCAGCCTTTTCAAAACACACAGAGTAGAAATGTGACATGAAAAATGACAGCTCAGGTAGTTTAATCCATTTTGGATATGGAATTTAAAAATAAAACCCGAACCCAGGGAATTTTTAAAGCAGAGTTTTAGAACCAAGCTGTGTTGTGAGCATTCAGGAACAGTATTTAAATGATGAAAAAAATGGGTGGAACAAACGCATTTTCTTTTATTCAGTCCTGCATTTACCTAGAACAGCGTTTCCACTCTTCAGCACTTGGAATATGTCTGCCAATTTTATGCAATTATTTTGAGTCGACAAATACTTTGAAGAATAGATCTCGAACGTGGTGGGTTTCCTGCATTGCGTTTGTTACCGTTTATGATTTTTCCATCTTGTTCTGTGGAAATAGCGTGTTCCACAAGCTAAAGAAAGGCTAGTGGAAATTTTACTTAAGAATTTTATGGGGACAAAATAGGTACAATCCCTGTGGAAAGTGTGCGGTCACTGGGGTGCTCGACGTCTTGGAAGTTTGAAACGAGTTCGTTAATTTAGACGTTCGGAGCCATACAACAGCAGATTCACAATGCACGCGTCCTTTTCTTCTTCTGCAGCTGCATCATTACCGAGCTCCAAGCCTTGTGTTGCCTTAAATGGCTCCCGTCACAATCGCGCGTTAATACAGTTACTGGCAGGTATTATTCTTGCTTTGCTCTCATTTTCACAGTTACAACCGATAGTAAATCTCTTTCCCTGAGTCTGCTGCCGTTGCTTAGATGCTCAGAAGCCCCTTTGTAACTAACATGTTCGCTTTCTTCAGCGGAGACGCGGTGCTCTCTGTCAAGCCTAGTCACGTTCTCCTGTTTGCTTTTAAACTTCAAGAAGTTACTTGCTGCTTGGGATTTGTGTTTTGCTAGAACGGTCCCCGTGATACGTAAACCGTTAATGCATTCGTGAAAGGGCAGCGAGTATAGGTGATAAATTAATTAAAATATCTACTGAATATGTCGATTTACCTGTAAATCTCAGTGCACGTCATGCAAACCTCTATGTGTGGAGATCGTGAGGTGCAGCAAGGACGTGTATCTGGTGTAGTGAGGACTGAGAGCTGCTGTTCTGATGCTTTTTTAGTGAGCTATATAAGATGTATTGTTGCTCTTTGGTGGGATTTATAGTGGGCACATCACAATTGGCTGCTTTATTGGCTGCCTCGGTGGAAAAGTCTGGGACTGAAGAATGGGCATAGAGAGTGAAATAACATTTTACTTGTTAGGTCAGAATTATTGTGGGATTTTACTCCTACTCTGCCCATGCTGTAATTCATCTGTGTGCAAACGGGTTGAGTTTTTCATTGCCGTCAGTATTGATCTCTAATGAGTCTTACCCGTGGATTTTGAGGAGAATCGCTCCAATTAAAAACAAAGCAGTACATCCCCTATTCGTACCTCGCAGATTGTATAGGAGGGACCAAACTGCATTTTAAAAGGAAAGTTTATGAGGACGGGGGAAGGTTTGCATATGAATAAATTTGATAGTATATACTGACACTTTCACTGAAAGTATTTTTATGAACTTAGAAATTCATGATATGCCTGTGTGACAGGATCATTTTTTATAAAAAACAAAGAACCACCACAAACCCCCAAAAGGTTCATATGTTTTAATACTTGTGCAAGTGAGATTTGAGGTATCACCCGGTCTAGTCTACAGCAGAGATGACTTTTCTTCTTGCTTCTTCCACCATGCTTTGAGTTCACAAGGTAGCCCTTCAGTCCTTATTTATTCTTTCTAAATCAATGTCAGGACTTGCTGACCAGCCACTTACATTACTCCCAGAAATAAATGTGATTATTGTCAACTAATTTCACTTGCCACCCTTGCAATTTGGTCTCCAGAGATGTGAGCAATGTCCTCAATTTCCTAAAATAGGTTCTTTGTGTAGGAAGATTATGAGTGTATACAGATAAATACATTATTTATTTTTGCAGATTTCAGTTACATTCTCAAGGAGAAAAGCTCTTCTTCAAGTCTAAATCTTTGGGGTTTCTCCAAAATAAACATTTGCAACTAGAAATATACAATTTTGTTTCAGTGTGACCAGAATACTTGTTCCCTTCATCTTAAAATAAGAAGTGAATATGTTGATACTTTACTGGCTATAAAATGTAGCTCTAATAACCTAGTTTAAAGCCTTTTTTTTTTAATTGCTTGCCATTTTGTGTTGGCGTTTGCAGTATAAACATACTTTGGCTTGTTTTACTGTTTCAAGAAAGAATCGTGGCTTAGATACAAAGATACTGAATTTTTAATGAGGCCCAAACCTGTTTTCTTGCTACAGTTCTGTGTGAAATCAGTGTTAAATGCACAGTACTATAGTTCTGTGTGAAATCAGTGTTAAATGCGCAGTGGGGAGGTCGTTTGTGGCACCTTTTCTTCTTCAGGAAGGAGGGAACCTGAAGTCTGCACATAGATGAAAAAAATCCCTTTACTAAGCTTGCATGATGTGGACAAGAGTCTTACCCAGGTGTGTCTGAAGGTGGTGATTGCTCCCTCCCTTTGAGCTAAGCTGTGGTGTGTAGAGTTGATAACGGTGTGTTTTGTTCACAATCCGTAGTGTTTATGAGTCGAGGAGGTAATGCATCTTAGGGACCTGGAATACAGATGTCCCTTTGCACTGGGAATGAAAGAAATGACTGTGTAGGAATGGGAAGTAAGGATGTAAGGCACTCTGAAGGCAGAGAACAACAGTGTTATTCTGGGCTGTATCAGTTGCTTTTAGCTGTTATTTGGCCTTTTAAAAGCTTTCCTTTACTCTTTGTGGGGTGGGGAATTGAATGGTGGTGTTGGAAGATGGCAAGTGTGGAGAATGAGAGCAGCCCTACTGAGTGTCAAGAAGCAAAATGGTAGTAGAGGAGTTCTCCTCTTTCGCTGGCATGCAGCAGCTAGAAGACACGAGGTGAGTGGCCTCTGCTGTGTCTCGCTGCGCTGTGGGTGTCGAACAGGCGCTGTAAATCAACGCCGAATCACCAAAAAATTGAGCAGTGTCTACTGGAGATTTTATTCTAAGGCGAGGTGATGCTTCATGTCAGTGGGGACCCCCTCAAAGCCCCGTGTTTGTGATCTGTGAAGTTTGTGGTCTTCTTGGGCTTTCCTGAGGAAATGCTGTAGTGATATCTTCTGCGTGTCTGTATTTTAGGTAAGAATACTTCTTTGTTAGCAGCACCCTGAGCAGCCCGTTCCTGTATCCTGCTTGCGACTGGAAGAGCTGGAGCAGAGTTTGTTTGAAGGCTTCTATGAGATGGCAGAAGTGACAGAGAGAATGAAGTTGTTTCTAAATGCCATTTCTCTTGAGGCAGAATTAGTGCGCTTTTTTTCCCCCTGTTGATGACTCTTGTAGCGTGTCTTTCATTTTCTTTATATTCTGCCTTGTTGTTTGTCAGAATAAGAAGGCAGAAGACTCCTTTCGGTAGCTTGCTTGGATACATCTAACATAAAGTACTGGCTGACCTACAAAAAGGAAGGCAGGTGTAATATTTATGTGGGTAGCGGCACGCTTTTCTTCCCTGAAGAAATGTGTATTGCTGTGCAGCGTGTGTCCTCTGCTCTGCTGAACTCTTCAGCTCGGTGTTAATGAAGAGCTTCCCGGTTACTTGTCCACTGCTACTCATCACTTGGGTCGGGAACGTTGCGAGTGGAGATTTGGGAAAGGAACACGCATCTGAACGTACAACTTTTCATAACGCTCCAAAGACATTTTACGGGAACATCAGTTTCTCCTTTTTAAGAGATTCGAAACTCACGCGTTATAAAGTGAACCAGCCGAGCAGTCCACCAGAAAAGGAACCAGCTGCTTTCACAGAGAGTTCCCACAGATTCTTCTGTGAAAACAAAGGCTGTGTACCGTGCGAGTTAATGTAAACATCTTAGTTGCTGTCGCTGCGCGTTTGCAGCAGGTAGGGAGGAAGCTGTGTGCCTGGAGTGATTGTGCGCCTGGAAGGGGCTTCTAGTTATGTCTGGAAAAGCAGATAATGCTCCGCAAAGTTTGCGTTTCCCTCCCAGTGTTATGTTTGAAGCTGCGATGTGCTAAGCGTCGTGTTTTTATTTTTCTGTGCCTGTCTCAAAAAAAAAAAAAAAAAAGGACTAATATTTTTCTCTCTGATATTTTTCTCCTAGCATGCTTGAAATGTACGTGAGACGTGAGGCCCCCTGCACACACAGCCCCTAGAAATTGCCGCCCGCCTCGCTGCGTCTTGGTGAGTTGTCTACAGCCTATTGTCTTTAATCGGATGGTCTCACAATTTTGTCTTCTTCAGCAGGGAATTTGATGTGAGATGTCTTAAATTGATTGTGTGGGTACAGCAGAACAAACCTTGGTTTAAGTCGTGCGTGAGTTGAAATACAGACATTTTGGACGCTTTCAAAAACAAGCCCCAGGCCGGTTGTGGGAGCAGGGACCTTGCTGTAGGGCCAGGACCTGAGAAAGGCTGCGGGGATCCACGTGCCATGTTCTTCCACGTTCAGTTTGCTTTATGTTGGATACGGTAACTGAGGAATTGACATTTTCCCAATGTGCTGATTATGGTCTGTCTTACGGCAAAGGTTGAGTGTGAAATAACGCAAGCATTTCCATCCAGCTATCTGCACCAATAAATTACTGAAATTGAGGGTTGGAATGGGTCTAATGACACTGATGGCTTGAACCGCTTGTTGCTCAGGAATTACTGTCTGGTGGTTCCGTCAGGCAGCGGTGTGCTTGCTTAGCTCTGCTCGCAGAAGGGGATAATACCACTGAGAACCAGGAAAAGGGACCCCTGCGGGTTGTTTAAATGCAGACTAATAATAATTGGGTAGTGCAGTGAAAGAAAGGAGAATGTAAACGCTATGTTTTCACTTTGGGTGTGTTTAATATATCAACATGCTCACTTGGTATAAATCTTTCACAAATACGCATTTGAGATTTTATGTGAGAACCTTTTCAGGGTACTCATGAATAAATGTTGTCTTTTAACACGGAGAGTGACTTATTAAGGTCAGAAATATGTATTTTTGAGGCTTGCGCACTAAATATAGAGGTGGGAAATGAGCCTGCTGAAAAGGGTTTTAGTTGTTTGGGGGATAACTGTTTATAAAATAGGTAAAATGATGCGGCCCACCATCAAGTATCATTTCCTCTTCTGTTAATTACACTGAGCAAATTTTGCAAACTAACAATGCTTTTCTTCAAACTTACTGAATTCTCTAGCATTGGTGAATGAAAACAGATTAAGAGGCTTTTCAGCATTTCTGCTGTTTTTTCCCTTGGCTGTTCTGATAAAGCACTTTGTAGTTCATTGCATTCAGTGAAGTTTATAATACTGGTTAACAGTTTGTTTATCTACTGTATTAACCTGAGAATGCTCAGCCACGTAGATGTTATTACTTATTTACACTTATTACACTGTATTAATGATTATTTATTTACACTCCTTGTCTGGACTGCATAATGATCATAATAATGTGTGTGTCTTCTCAATAATCAGCTGCTTTTGTGATCATTTAAGCAAATTGGTTTTTAAAAAAGAGAGTAAGAATCTAATTCTTTTTTTCTAGTGAGTAGGACTCAATGTGTTAGGTACATGTTGTAAAGAGAAAAATGCTACTGCCAAAATTTTCCTAAGAGAACGTGAAATTTTGTTGTCACAGTTGTCTCAATTGTAAACTTCTATTAAAAAAGGAATGTTCTAGGTAAAGACTGGAAAAGGTAAATATTCCAATAAAAAGCCATTTGCATAGAATTGCTTTTTTTTTTTTGCTAATTAGTAGATGTGGGCAAAAAGATGAAACTACTACTTAATGCTCACTGGATTTATTTTTGTGTTATATAACAGACAAGAGTGTGAATCTTGGGCTGTTTAAATGGCTTTAGAGTATGTGCCTGTGAACTGATAAGGAATAATGTGAATGACAGAATTTGTAGCTGCTGCCTTGGCATGCCGGGTGGTGGGAGGTACCTGCTGCACCCTGCCAGCAAGCTGTGAAGTTGAAGGAGGCAAGAAGTTTAGACTTCAGTTTAGAAATAAAATAAAATAAAATAAAATAAAATAAAATAAAATAAAATAAAATAAATACTAACTTGAATTCCTAGTTTGAAAGTTCTCAGTCAGAAAACATGGTGTGTGTATTTTTTTCTCTCTCCGTTTCTTTTTGCATGAGAAGGTTTGCTTTGCAAGGGGCATCGCTGAGCATTAAAGAGCGTAGATCAGAGACGTCTTTTCGGTCGCCTTCAATCTGGAGAGTCTGTTTCAGTCGTACTTCGTAGAGATCTCACTGGTGTTTGTGTCATAGTGAGTGTCAAGTGCGGCCAAATATTTGTGTGTCTGTGAGCTGTAGTGCTCGCAGATAACCAGAATCCTGACAGATGTCTGCGTTTGGGCTGTGTGCTTCTTGCGCACGTGTGTCCGCAGGGAATGCTGTTGGGAGATAAGGTGCGACGCTGGAGATAGAGTTCCTTGTGTGGAAACAAGTTTTAAGAGCCTCCAGTACTAGTCTAAGGATATAAGTGAGGAACCCCCAGGAGGTTCCAAGTATCAGACCCGAATAAGAGCGAGCTCATTTCCATCAACCAGCAAAGCTGGGCTGGGCTGGTGCCTGCCCAGAGCTCTGGAGACGGTTCAGAGCACCTCAGGCCCCACGGGAGCTGTGTTCCTTGAATACCTGAAATAAAGTGCAGCCTTTGATCATAGGTATGGGTAACCTGTACCGAATCAGGCCCTCTTGTTTCCGGAGGGATCTGTGGGGGATGTTTAATCTACGTGGAATTGGTTTGTGATAAACGAAGGGCGTGTGTTCCCATTCCTAGTGCTCGGAATTAAGGAGTTGTGTTTCGCGTGAAACGCAGTCAGATTTTTGTGTTTCTGCTGACTTGTGTTCAGCAGCGACATCAGTTAACGCGAGATGCCTGTAAAGACGCCTGTAAACGTGGATGCTTGATTATGGTGAATTTAATGCAATCAATGTTAAAATGATCCTCCTAATCCAAGAGCGGAGCTCCGTGTGGGTGGTGCAGCGAGAACAGAATATTGAGAAATTGTCACGTGTTACAATAGATACACTTGCACCCTGCAGAGAAATCTTTTTTTTTTCCCTAAAAAATGGGGCTTACAGAAATCTTCGGTTTTATTTTCTGGAAAAGCTGAGATTTACACCACTGTGTTGCATTTCCTTGGAAACTGCTGAAAGTTGTTAGTGTTGTAGAGAGAAATCTCATCGTGCTGGCAACTCGCAGGACTAGATTTGTTAATAATGAGAGCAGTTTTAAAGTACTTTGATAGTTTTGAGGCCACAACGTTCAAATTCGTTACGAGTCTAGAGTAAACTGTCCTTAAATATGTAAAACTCAATAACTACTGTGAGTGGATTTAAATGCAGGGCTCTGTCAGTGAACTTTTTACTGAATGGATGGGACCAAACTTCATATCTGTCCAGGGCTGTTGAAAACACTCATTCAATTGACTGAAGTTGCATTTTGTATGTAGCTCTATCCTGGAAGATTATCTTCAATGTTTGACTTTCAGTGAGATAAATAAAAAAAAATTTAGGAAATGAGATCGCTAACCTGATTTTATCCACTTCTTAAATATTGGTTTTGACTTAGTAATGGGTTTTGCTAAGATTTTTTCATTTCTTACCTTGATAGGAACCTTTTTATACGGGCAGAGGTATAGGAGATACGCATTTGCAGAAGAAATAGCTGTCATTATCATCGGTGGAAAATCAATATATATTTTAAATACAGATTGATGACATTGTGCCACCGGTATTGGAGCCTGGGAATTCTAGAGGGGTCAAGAACAGGACAACTGCGCACTTGCATCATCCAAGAAGATGAGATGCATTAACTTGGGCAGATTTTCCTCTGGGCCTGCCTTTAGCCCCTGAATTGGGAAGGGTGAAATATTTACCCGGCTTGGCTCTTGGCAGTAAATAGTATTAATTAAATACAGGGCTTGAAAATGACACTGGTATTTCAGGTTAAGGCCAGTAGATTTTGCCTCAGCTTTCTGGAAATTGAATTCCAGTAGTCTGTTTATTTGACAGCATTATAGTACAATAATTTGAGGTTCATGGATATTTCTGTACATTAAAGTGGGTGAATTTTTATAATGTCACAGTGCTACGATGTTAGGCTCAGGAGACTTATGTGACTAGAATAGCAAGCGAGCCTGCAGCTGGTTAATACCAATCGTGGCACAGTGTGTTTCCATCTGATTGATTTACCTTTATATTAACTGAACTGGGCCAGAAATTTTCTGTTTCAAACAAACTTCGGATCCTGAAAAGTTCAGATGAAATGTCTTAGGTGAGTTACAGTAAGAAGTTAAGTATTTTGAATGAGCTAGAAATACTGGTGAGCTTTATGGTATCGTTGTGAAGGGCTCTTACTATTCAGAATGTTGTACAAAATCCTCCTCCAATGTACAGAATCACCTTACCAGAAGCCAAAAGGGGAGCTGGCCCTCCTGCGTTACACGCTATCTGGTTCTGGTAAAACTTGTTTAGAGTTGTGGCCATGATCAGTGAAGAATGTGCTCTGTTCTTCTGTTCCAACATCGCTGGTTTATGGTCCAGATTCTTCCCTTCTTTCTTTATCAGTGCTTTTATGCCACCAGTAATCCCAGTTCAATAAACCGCGGCGTTCTGCGTGCACCAAACTGCATCTTTCCAAATGGCAGCAACAGGCAATCTAGGAGCACTCAACATTAGAACTGAGAAAAGATTCTGTTTTATAGTAGATATTGCAAATCAGCTCATCCTTGAGGGAGCCTGTAGTAGCATCAGAGGGAATGAAAACATTTCCATTCGTGTTTTTTCAGCATCTTTTTCCTTCGCATATGTTTGGATATTCTCACTTAAGCTTCGAGTCATCGTCCGTATGAGGAGCACATGGGACTGAAGATCCCTTTTTGCGTTGGATTCCTTCAGTCTCTAGGTACCCATTTTACTGTTATAAAGAGAGAAATGTCTCCTGCGTTTCTTTGCTTGGGTTCTAAGCTTGAAACCCTGCTGTGTGGTGCCAGTTTAGTCAGTAGTATTTTAAAATGGGATAAAAACATCTCTGTCTCTCTAAAAGTAGGTGCCAACACATATGAAATTTCTCTTGGTTTAATTTTTATGGCCTTTCAGTCTTCAGTTGTGGTTTTTTGCTTGGCTTCTCTTCACAAGTCCTGGTTAACTGTGTTTTTATTGCTCAGTCCTGCTGAACAGACTCATGTAAAACTTTTTCTATCTGGAGTTACTGTATGTAACTTCCAGGATGTCTCCTGCAGTGGGACGGGGTTTGTGCGGCTGATGGCACGTGAAGCGCCATGTGGGACGACTGATGTTTAAAATATTCCTTGTCCCTGACTGTGATTTCAGTCTTCCCTTCCTCTTGGGCTGACTCTTTTGTCATTATCCAAGCTGATCAGCTCTGAAAGATGTGAGGAACTAACATATGAGTCTGTTGTGTAACACTGTGGTTGCCACGCTTGAAACATACTCGACGTGAATCTGCAGAATCAACAACAGAAAAGACCCAAACATCCCAGATTAAGCTATTTTATATGAAATATCACACAAATTATTAGCAAGGAACCTTGCCTGGGGCACTCTGGTCCTGTTTTAGGTACTATGGGCACTTTTTTCTAAAAGTACGACCCTGCTGCTGATAAACTGGATTCCAGTAACAGGAGTTATCGAAGTTGCCTCCTACTTAGTCTTCCACTTGTTGGCTTCATCACTCTGTTTCTGAGCTATTTCCTTCCGCCCCCAGCTTCCAGGGGAAGCGTTCTGTGCGTTGTGGTCTTCTGACGCCATCTGAGATGGCAGCTTCGGGATAGTCTGTTCTCTTCCACCTTTGCCATCATTCTAAGCCCCCAGGCAGCAATGTAGGAGGAGCAGCGTTTTGGGTCAGGACAGCTTGACCCATGGTGGTGAGACTCTCTAGCAAGAGCTGGATGTGTCTGTGCTCTGGATGATTTTGAGAAAGGCTCTGTTGCCTCTGGAACAACTCTCCTTTCTTGTTGCCACGTAGGTGTTTTCTCAGAGAACTGAATTTCCTACGTCGGTGGTGATCACCCTGCCTGTTGTGTGTGCCCTGCAGTAAGGGACAGCAGTTTCTTCACCTGCCCGCTCCTACAGACTTAATTTATTTGTCTGCTGCCCATAAGCTGGTCTTCTCAGACAAGCTAAAGTATATGTTCACAGATAGATTCAGCAATTAAATGCACTTCTGGATGCTCTTAATGCTTTGAGATAACTTGCTTCATGTTGATGTGGGGTAAGCTGTCTGAAACAAGGGTGTTTTTCATGGCAGAGTATTCATACAACTTGAAACAGGTTGTTTTTTCCCATTTGTTTGCTGAAACAAAAAGTCCATTATAGGCACAACGCTGTTCCTCGTACCAGAGGTACTGTTGTCCATAATTAAATGGATATATTTGACTATGAAGATAAAACACAAAGTTTCACATGGTTGCCTCTACCTGCTGCGTCTTTTTTCCCCGATCATTTCATACGATCAGCGTGAAGTATTTTACCATGTAAAACCAGTGAATTCTTGAAAGCTTGAAAAAAACGAAACGAGGCATACTTAGATCTCGCAGAACAAGTGAGCAGAAAAATGTGATCCCTACGTAATGTGTCTGGCAAAGGTAGAAATAAACCCTTAAAAATGTAAACCCACTAGTGAGTAGTTTGTGTTGGGATGGGAAGGGCCATGGGCCGTAGCTTCCCGTGCTCTTGACATGCTCTGGAGGCTGTTCTCGCTGCTCTGATTTTGTGGAAATCTCATTGTATAAGCACAGCGGTAACTTTTTTGTAATGAGCTGTGCTCTGTTCTCTTACACTTGCTCGTACATAATTTTTACTCGAGTTGTATTGCAGAAGCTGAGGAAGGAAGAGGGTGAGCCTGCCTGTAGAATTTCCTCGGAGGAGGGACTTTTGAGACAGACAGATTCTGCGAAGGGAACTCGGAGGGTTTCTTGCAGAAAGGTTGAGCTAGCTGGAGACGCAGGAAAGATGGAAATGCAAAATACAGCACTGGGCCAAACCTTCTCCTGCTGACTGAGAATATTTCTCGCTTGTGCTAGCTGAATGTAAACACGACACTGTGCTTTACTGCTTTTTAACTCATTTTGCTCACTACTCACCAGGAAGGAAGTCAGTAAAAGGGAACTGGGGTTGTCTTACACAGGCGGTGTCTTGAGGAGCAGAATAAATTAAGGCAACGTGACTTTCCGGACTTACAACAATATGAGAACACTTTACTTATTATTTTGATCATTGAAAACGTGTGGGGTTTTCTGTGTGTGTGTGTTTGCTTCTCTGCTGTAACTCGTACTGATCGCATGATCAGATTCTAGGTCTGTGCTGTTGCTTTTTTGGGGGTGATATCGGCCACTCTTACACTGTGCCAGTAACAGCCTCTGCGGCTCTCCCTATGCCAGGCTTCTGCCATTCTTGTGTTGTTAGAACAGTTTGCTCAGGCTGGCTGAGGGTCCAATACAAAAACTGAACACTTGCATAACTTTGTTGTTGTTATTTAACAACAAATAATTTAGAAAAGGCAAGAGGGACAATTTGGGGACTGACAGATAGATATTCACCCCTTCCTGGGATGGACGTTCCCCTGCAATGATACCCACACGACTTACCTTCCATGGTGAGGGCAGGGCTGGAGCTGGTCCCCGTGTGGAGCAGCCAGAAGCTCGCTCTGCAGTGCCAGGTTTGCCCGCGCTGTGCTGAGCAAGCCCCTTGAGCCTCAGGTCCCTCGCTTTCTAGCTGTAAAACAGGGCCAGCCCTCCTTGTCTTCTCCGTATGCAGAATTCAGATTCGCTGTTGTTTCTGGATTGCGTAGGGAAAATAAAAATGTATTGGTGTATTTAGTTTCCTCAAAAGCAGGTAAAATGCTTGCTTCTATCTGCCCATGTTGTGAATTAATACTGGAATTGTAAAAAAATACTGGAGAGAGCTCACCTATTAAAATGTTGAAGCCTCAGCCTTTTGCTGTTTCATTAAACACAAGTCAGCCTAGCTTGTTTTGAATTAGCAGTGTTTTTGTCTGCTTGTGTTACAAGATAAAACACCAAGTATTGACTTAACTTCACGTTTCACGGAGGAAGAATTAAAAATTATCTCTGCGAAGGGTGACAATAGAGTTACTCTTTGAAATTCTAATTTAACACTTCGGTAATGGGTCAGGCCTGCTCGGAATCCTCTGTGGGGTTATTTGACTTGCTGTCTGGTTAACCTCAAGGAAAACGGGATGTCTTTAAATGACCAGGGGTGCTGGTATCACCTTCTAATGGAGCCACGTGTGAGAGCTGCCTGGTTTGAGTCAGGGTTGGCACCTGATGACTAAGAGATTATACGAATGGGGTTTATTTTGGAGATTTACCTGGAGGTTGAAAGCTGCAATTTATTTTTTCTTCTTTTACCTACCATTAGCTGTGTAACTGGAGATGGATATAATTGAGGGGTAAGGGAAGAATGTCATCTCTACCTGCGGGGGGGATGGGTTTAGGGTTTTAGTGTTTGCTTCGTCTTCAGCGTTATTTATGCATGGAGAAGTTTTTGTGTTTCTTTTATTGGCATAAACGTTTTGTGTCCCAACAAGGAGGACATTTATGTTTTCATAATGAAATTGATTATTAAATGACTTCATGTGAGTGTGGAACCGAAGGGAGAAGTTCTGCTTTTTATAAGCAGACAGAGAAGCAGCTGGAATACTTTGCAAGTTTATGCGTGTAACATCCTGCCAGAACCTTCACAATTAATTTGCAAAGTATTGAAATACAAATACTCCAACGTTTTATGCTGTGTCATGCATAAAGGGAGTATTTGGCAGTTAATTAGTAACTGAAATTTAGGGGGTAAAGGTGGGATTTCAGTTGATAATTAATTCACTCCAACACTTTGCTTTTCACTCTGTTTCATGTCGGATATTCTGTGCATATTGCTGTTACATTTTTTTCGGCTGCAGTTCACCTTTAAAAGCTGTACAACATGCCAGTCATATTTTAGATTGCGTATTTCTCTCTCTTACAAATTAAACTGTGCTTTTAAACAGCCATAGTTTGTGATGTCACAGGGTATAAATTAATGCAGTGAGGAGCTGAGCACAATGCATCCCTTGGACGGCACTCGGTGTCTCCTCGGGAGCACTGGATGGAGACGAGCTGCACAGCGTGCGCTGCCTGTACTGAGAGATTTCACAAGACTTCTGACATGGGTTTTGAAACGAGTCGTGGGCTGGGTTCCAGCGCCGCTCTGAGCGTGGCCTGCCCTGCAGAACTTTCCATTGCCAGCCTGCCACGTACCACGTGCCTCTGTTTCACCCAAGATTTCTAATTCGAGTAACTGTGGCTATACATGATTTGAATTGCATATTTAGCAGAATTTCCTTACTGTTACTTCTGAGGATTCGAGGCTGCTCTATTTTTCAAGCACAGAAGTGTTTTTATTCTTATGCAGTTCTCTATGTATCGATTTGTAATCAGTTTTCAATTTGTTTATCAGCACGTGACGGCATGTTTTTGAAGCTGGTAAGAGCTGTGGAGATACGTAGGTCTTGACCAGGTCTGAGGACTTGAGTTTTTGGGAGGTAATACTAAGTAGAACGACATAGCCACCAGCTTCGTACATGTGTAGGGAAGGGAGATTTTTTTAGGATATGAAAGCTTTTCTGTGCTTTCTAGGAGCTAAGAGAGACATACGTAACACAGCACAGTAAGGACTACAAGGATAGAAAATACATGGGTTTATTTTACGATATTTCCATCGAAGGTTTGTTTAAAAGGACCAAAAAGCGCTTCCTCTGCCCGGCGCGCTGGAGCACGCGTAGGGCAGTGCTGGGGGCAGCCAAAGTGAGCCAGCCCAGCTTGCAGGCACCCTCTGAACAATTACGAGCATGTGGTAGTGAGACTTGGGCTGCTCCGCCACCTCCGGCTGAACAGCTTCTGGTGATAGGAGAGCTCCTGCAGCTACCGCTTCACCCGCTGCTAAAAATAGTGGTCCCAGCGCAGCACCAGGACGCGTCCCCGAGCCTTCAAACCCAGAGGATTTAATAAGTAAAGGCTTGAACAAGACACAGCAGCTCCCGTGGTGGGCAGAGCCGCTGGCCAGGGCAGCCCCTCAGCCTGGCCCTCTGGCCAGTGGCTGCAGAGTTCTCTGAAGGTCTTTCCTGGGAACTTTGGAAAGAGGGTGGGTCCAACCTCAAGCACAAAGTACCATTGTGAAATAGAGATCTTCAGATTTCTGCCATCCAGTGTGAAGTACTCAGACTCCTGCTTCTGTCCAGTGTGAAGAAGAGTGATTTTTATTATTGGTAGGTGAAGTGCATCTTGATTTGTCTTTCCCTTAACCCTGAGGTGACCCTTTGGAAGGTGGAAAGTGGCTTAGACACAAGCTGAGATCTGAAGATTTCCTGAATGTAAACTTGAGGGTTTTGCCAAGTGATCTGGCCACAAACCATCAAGCTTTCTCTAGAATTTCAACTTGGCCCAAGGCTGGGGTTAAAAACAGAAAAAAAGAATCACACTTAGTAACAGAACTTACACAGGCTGCTTCACATGGCAGCATTTTGTTTTTACAAGCTACTGCTTTCTCACTTTTTTTTTTGTTAGTCGAGTGATGGTTTAGGCTGTATTTCAGATCGGGCTTCTCTATATTGTATATAAAATACCACTAAGAATACAGGAAGAAGTACAGATTTTTTTCCAGGCTTATAGCACGTGTAGGAAAGCAATAAATATGTTCTTCGTCCTAATGGAAAACTTCTTCAGTATTGTAGGGAATTCTCCCGAGTCATGGTTTTGAGGGATCATTTGCCATAAAAGCACAAGCCACTCGGCAAGCCGTGCACTAGGAGCTCAGCTTGTGTTTTGGTTGGTAATTCATAAGACATCTTCTCTTTTTGATCACGTCATTTCCCCCAATGGCAGCAGCAACTGCTTTCATGGGAAACCAGTAGTAAGAGCAGGGTTTGATGTATTTTTAGTTCTCTTTAATGCAGTTAAACATCTGGAAGCAAGCAGAGCCATCATCGTGCGAGCAGCCAGCTCTCCACAGAACCTCAGGAAATACTCTTGACCGCCTTTCGCAAATGGCTGCTGCTGTTATCTGCTGTCTATTTTTTGTTCAAGAGCCTCAATTCAGTGGCCCGTGTGCGCTGCGAGGGTCAGCTTGACATCTGGCCAATATCCCTTCCTGCTTACTGTGAAGTTATTGTTGTGCTTGTTGCTCTGTGTGAAATCAATCTGCCTTAAGCTTCGTGATAAAATTAATCTATGTTAAGCATCACAACGTGAATCTTGTGAGGTAGGGGCTCTACAGCAGAGTCAGTGGCAGGAATTAGGGTAAGAACCTGAACAGTGTGGCATCCAGATATTGATGAGGTAACTAGTAGGGTGATGGCTAGTTACAAGTAGAACAGAATAGTTTATAAGCATTGGTAATAGCTCAGTCAACTGGCCTTTCACTGGCAGAAGCTCATGTACTGCAGAGTGAGGAGTTGTGGCTGAGCAGCGTCTGTGTAACAAGCTCTGTCCTAGTGAACCTTTTGCCTCCAGACCTCTTCTATGTTTGCAGTAGCTGGGTCTTTAAATACAGAACAAACGAAAAAGAAGGAAAAGCTCTGGCAACAACTAAGACGATCGCTTCATAAGGCGTTTAAGAAAAGCAGTCTTGATTTGCCCCTCTTCCAGTCGCTGCTTTCTGCTGGTGCCCGGCTGAACTGATGCGGCGAAGGTCCGGGCTCTGGCGAGGGAGCCTGTCACGTTGATGTCTAACTGACTTTGAAGCTGTGCAGCTGTAAAGGGGAAATGAATTCTGTTCTCTGTCAAAGCCTGTAAAAGAGTGCTTGTTTTAGCAGCTACTGAAGATGGAAGTGTTTATTCCATGACTGCCTCGGTTGTCAAAGCTGGACGTATTTTCCTGTATTAATAATATTTGGAATTTTTCATTAGTTATCATTTCCTGTTGGTTCTTGAAAGAAGGATTGAGATGCTGGTCACTGTCCCGAACTTTTCAGCTCTTCTTTCTGCATTTGAATGGAAATCTTGGAATTCCGTTGGGGGGAGTGGTGGGAGGGGAAGGAATATGTGGATGCGCGCGCATGCACATGTAGTTGTGTGTTACACAAAACTTTAAAAGCAGTTGCCAATGTCTGATACTTTTTGATCCAAAAAAGCAATAGGCTTTTGTACAAGAGACAGAGAAGCAGCCTGTCCAGTTTGTCAGATGATGGAAGGCTGCCTCATATGCATAGAATGCGGCTGGTCAGTCAGCTTTCTGGTTTTTCATGGGACTTCTCCTCCTGATTTGGTATGAAAAGGCTGACCAGCACCTGAATACTTACCGTTTTGGAAGCATATGTTATTCTGTGTAATTTATTTCAAAAGCAGCTTGTTGAGTGCATTTACCAAATCTTGGCCGTTCAGTGCAAACAAAATCCTCCTGAAGTGTTTCCGATGCATTGTTGCTGTAGAGAGCAGGGGGAAAGAAGAGGTGAAGTAATGGGGTTGGATTATTTCTGGTTTGTTTGGCTGTTTAAGATAGATCATCTGGAGCTGAAACTTAATTAAGGATAAGGGTTTGAAATTGGAAACAATAACCATGCTAAGTAAGCCTGTCATGATCTTGACATCGTTAGGGTTGAATGCGAGCGGTGAGGGAAGCTGGATTTGTACTGGTATTGCTTACAATGGTGTGTAACTTACTAATTACCTTCGCTGTAAAATCGTTGGTAAAAAGCCAAAATATGCTTCCCCAGTTCCCCAGGATCCTTGTTTTGAGAGGATTATGCTTCCTGGTGTTTTTACAAGAATTACATAGATGCCAAAATGTTTCCCAAGCCTCTCTTTGATGATCAGCACAGTGTAACAAGGAAGGCTGACCAAAAATCACCGAGGGAGTGAGTGGGAGGGAGATAAAAAGGTGTGAGAATAAGCGAATCTGATAGCCCTGTGTCTGTGCATCTTCCCTGCCCTCCGCGTTTGCAGTCTGGTTTCTAAAGGAAATGAAACTCATGTGATGGTGACTGAGACAAAACATGTTTACGTGCGTTTGTGGCGTAGCGTGTGTGTGTGCGCGTGTTTGCCGCTTCTGTCCTCCTGCGCTGCTCCAGGTGGTGAAAGGATGACCTTACCTGTTGGCAACCCTGATCTGACATCAGAAAACTGTTATGGAACGGCGAAGTTACGGATGGCGAAGGGCACGGAGCCAGTCACGTGCAGAGGTGTTGGCATGTGTATCGAGCTCATTTTCCATGCGCTTGCTCTTCCTGCCTGTCAGCTGGAGAGTGAAATGCCTCTTGGTGCAGAGGCTGCTACGTTGAAAACCGGGAGATACGGTATAACAAGACACTGTCTTACGTGCTTTGAAATACGTCGATACAAGTCATGTACAATGTTAATATAATCTTCTGAGAGAGATACATATGGGCAATTAAAATTTAGAACTCCCTTTCTTTAAAGAGAAGTGTGAAAAGTTTGACATACACTGAGAAGTGCAGGGTGAATACGCAGATGACAAATCCTCTACCTGTACAAATGTAACGTCTTATTTTTTCATCTGTGCACTAGCTGTAGTACCATGTCTTAACGTCCCTTTTATATATATATATATTTTATACAAGTCTCTGTTGATTTTGAAGGTAGAGGCAAGAAGAAAATGTCCAGTGTTCTCTGGCAGTGGGGCAGCACAGGCCTTCATTTGTCCTTCCCCACGCCTAACATAATGATTTTGGCTGTCAGTGCAGCAAGTTGTTTGTTTCAGCGTCAGATAATCAATCTGATTAAGTATCTTGGCAGTATTTGATATTATACAGAAAGCATTTGAAATGGCAGCGATATTTCACTGGGCTACCGCTCATGTGGAAAGCTTCATTTTAATAGTCCTGGTGATAACAAAAACCTACTGAGAGGAGTGAGGGGATATATATATATGTGTGTGTATATATGTGTGTGTATATCTTTTAGTGCGAGTGATTGCAGACATAAACCACTATGAGAACTTTTCCTGACATGCTACATTCCCATTTGGACGAGTGAAAGCAGTAAGATTTATGTAGTCAGTCTGTTTTACGTGTTACTCAATAAAATGCTTGAGGAAAAAGTTCTCTGGATGGTAACATGGTATAGACAAGTATCATGAACTCGTGCTCTTGCTGGCCAACTTCATGTTCGTCAGCAACGTCAGCAACGTCTGAGCTGGAAGATGCCCATGATCAGGTCTGGCGCTCCTGGTGAGGATTGCTGGCAAATACAATGTTGTCTTGCTGGCCCCAAACAGAGGTTCTTCAGCATAACTGCAGCCCAGCTTTAACCTCAGCTCTACCCATTCCTGAATTCGGTGGCTGTATGGCTTTGCTTCAGTTTATTTTGCAAGATGATGCTTAATGACATCTTAGTACTGGTGTTTCCTCAGAAAAGCCCGGCGCTTGCCAACTCGGGTGGAGACTCATCAAGTCCAGTGCCTGCTGCTGTGTCCCTGCTAGCCAGGAGTCTTCCATCTCACTTGGCTTCCCTCCTTTCATAGTCAGTGTAAGAAAGGCGAAAGGCTAAAGCTCCTCTACTTAAAAACATCAGGGCAGAAATTAACTTTACAAAGGGAAAAACAACCAAACACTGAAACTGTAAATAAACTTACATTCCAGTGAAAACTTTCCTCATTCACCTTCCTCAGCATTCCAAGTGAAACAGCCCCATGTGCCTGGTGCGTGAATAAGTGCAAGCCCAATTTAGCTTTGTGGCTACAGCAGCAAACAATTCAGGCATGCTTTTTAAGGAATGGTTATTTAAAAGTAATGTGTTTTTGTTGCAGCATGATTATATATTTAACAGGAAACTAGGTTGCCGTCTTTATGACTAACTCTTATGGCTGCTGCTCTCTTGGTTTCCAGGAGGTGATGACTGGATGCTATATAAAATCTTCAGGTATGTGGCAGCACCTCAGACAATTTTTTTTATTCCCATGGTATCACGGCTCAATCAATATTTTGTAAAGAAATGCATTAAATTCAAAGCCTGTATCAATATGATATTTACGTTTTCCTTCCAGCTTCTTGTTGTTGGTCTGGGTAGACCACAGAAGGATAATAATAGGACCTCGATCTGAAGTTTTTTAGTTTTCATCGCTTCACATGCGCAAGTAATTCCTGTGCTGCTGTGGGTGGCTGGGAGCTCTGCAGGAGGGGTGGGTGAGAAGGGAGAGGCGGTCACTCTTACATCTGTTTTTAAGTTACTTTTTTGACTGACAAAGTCTATAATAACATTTCTTAACCCTATGTCACTTGCTGAGTAGGAACAGTATTTATCTATAACATCTCCATGAAGGATCGCACGTGTAATTGCTCAGAATTCCAGGTAGCTTCTCCAAAAAGCGATGGTTTGGGACCTGTCCTGCCCGGGCTTCCATTTGAGAGTCAGAAGCATTAAGCATTAATATGTTCCTCAAGACCATCAGCCCTGTCAGGTTACTTTGGTAGCAAGGCAGATATTTTCTTATAGCTGCTTGTATTTTATGATTGTTCTTGAAAATAGCGGGAGTATTGCTGTCAGTGCGCCTCTTACCGTCGTGTATTGCCGTGACTTGACAGCTGACAAAACAAGCAAGCGAAGGCTGACATTTGTGGCAGATGTCTTTCATTATATATTTTTATAGGCTTAATATTTCATGTGTGCACTTCATATTGGCAGCTTTAATATCTTTTGCAGATGAAGCTTAATTGCCTTTCTTTTATGTGCATTCATATTTTAGTAGATTAAACTTTTACCACAGAATGTACTTGTAATTCGAATTGGTGCACGGAAAGTAAAAGCTTAGCGAGAAAAACAAGCTAAAAAGGTTTGACCACTCTTCAGGCTTTAGAAAAAGGAGCTGAAAGCATATTATTTTGCTAGGGAAGCATTTGACCACCTGAGGAGCTTAACGCTGTGTTTTTCCTTTCATTGCCTTATGGTGGCCCTTGAGAAACTCTTGTGATGCTGCTTCAAGGGGCAGACACAGTCCCGTTGTCCATAATCGGGTGTATAATTTAAATTTTTGCACTGACTTAGATTCTGATGATCTGTGTTATTTTATGACAGCCTGGTGAATCCTTGACAAACAAATTAAGTACCCCTGAAGCTTGAGTTGTCTCTTGGGTTTGGCCCTTCTGCCACTTGGCTTCCTAGTGCGCTTGGGAAGCATCTCCCATGGAGGAGCTAAACATAACAGGGTCCCTCGGTGATCCCAGAGCTCCTGCAAAGTGTGCGCACCAGCTGCCAGCCTCTTTGCATGGGGGGATCTTAGGAAATGGGAGTGAAGGGTGAGAAACACGGTCTGAGGCTTTAACAAGTGTCAGTGCTAAGCCAGCGTTTATTTCATTTTCTCAAAACCGGGGAGATACTTGAGATGCGCTTGTTATATGTGAGGATGAGATCAGGGTTTCAGAAATTTTCCACAGGCTGTGTGGATGAAAGAGAGGTTCCGAAACAACAAACGGCCAGCGCTGCGGTATTTTCTGTGGTGATGGGGACACCAGTTGTAAAATTGCCAACTTGTCTGATACAAGTGAGGATTTTAAACATCTGTAGTAAGCCCTACGACTGTTTGGGGGCTGTCTTCGGGTGATACTCTTATCCTTGCTGGAGGGGTCATCCTGAATCTTGTACTGGCAGGACTCTAAAAGCTGGGAGGTTATTGTGGAGCACTGGTTTGGGTAGATCAGTGTGTTTTGAGGAGCACTGTCTTCTAGAAAATGCCAGTGCTGTTAATCTGGGGCTGAGCGGTCTGCAGTTGCAGCAGGGCCCCTGACTCTTGTGTGCTGGGATGATCCGTGGAGAGGAAGAGAAACCAGGGGCTATTGCTTTTGCCCTAACAAGTTTATGATCTTCTTCCAAATGGGGTTTTATTCTGGAGAAAACAAAACAGTAGGAAAAAGATATGTGGTTACAGCAGTAAGATGATGAGGGAACCCAGTGAAGTCTGCTGAGCACGGTGGAACAAAATTTCATGGGTATTTTTAAAACAATAAATATAATTGTTGACTCATTTATGTATTTCCTTTTACATAATGTCCCACCCACCCCCACACTCTTGTTTTGCTCTGCAATACCAGAGTGTCTGTGTGTGCGGACGGTCGTTGCTGTACTTCCCTCTCGCAGCTCCTCCCTAAAGAGCTTTCAAATAATGACTGGAAATGCTAACAACTTCTCTTCTTCAAAAACATTTTTCTCCTCAGCTTTGAGATGAGCACCACTTCGAACTGTGCTTCTGATACTTTTCATTTTTCTGCATTTAAGAAACCGAACGGAGCACTCTCGGTCTTTGTTTCCCTTTGGTAACGGAAACCATAAAAATGAATAGGACCTAATTGGTGCCAGCATTGCAAAACCAGTAACGTTATCTGCATACATTTGAATGCCATTCACAGCTCCAGTTTTAAGAAAAATCTTCTCTCATCTCCCTTTACCAAATGCAGAATTTATGTGTGTTTTAATATAACATAGTCACGGAGATAGATGAAGAGAAGCATGTGGAACGGCAATAAAATGAGAGATCTGAACTGCAGAAGGCTTTAAAAACTTAAGAGACGTGTTTATTCTACTCGAATGACAAATGTTTTTGGCAAAGAAACTGTTATGGCATGTTAGTTCAGTTGTAAATATATTAATTTGTATATTTGACTACGAATGCTATGATGGATATTTTTATAACCGTCCTTTGGGAACATATTTTATATTAAGATATTACAATTTCTAAGAAGTACATAAATTTCTGTTGCTCTGTTTACATCGGTAATAGCCAGGAACGTCTAAATTAAGTCATACTCTTACTCTTCATGCACACATATATTCTAAGGTTTCCGTTCCCGGATCTCCTGAGAGCTGAAATGGTGATTCCAAGAGTCACGAATTTCTGTGTGCGTTTTAGTGTGGACACCACATGTGGCATTGTTTCAACATAATTGTGTGAATGAAGTGGTTTTATTCTTTCTGTATATCTCAGGGTTTGGTCAATAGGAGAAGTTAGAAGTCCAGCCTCTCGTGATTGAAATAACCGAGTGAATAAATCATCGCAAACCCTGACAGAAGCGCAAAGGTTGGGCTGTTGCATCTAGTGCTGCTCTACAAATGAAACGAACTTTCAACTGCCTCCCAAGTGTACAAACAAAGGGGTTTTACCAAAATATTCACTGTTACTACCAGGCACAAGACTTACGAGAAAAGACCCACTGAGTAGCAATTTTACTTTCACATAAGTGCACTTTATTCCTCTCCTACAGACGTTGTTTTCCTGTCCTTTTTCTACCTACTGGTGTTGCATCACTTGCACACTTGGTTTTTAACAGCTCTTGTGAAAGTCTCACTCTATTACTTCCAGCTGAGTAAGTGCTCAGTTGCACCTCATAAGTTTTCCAAGTCACGTCTCTCAACAGTGACAACCCTGCAAGGAAAACAACTGGGTTTTTAAAGCCCCGTTCTTGTTCTCAGGCACCACGTTGGCGCTGCCCGGAGCCAATCGCGAGCCTCGCGGGGAACACGCTGCGGTAATCTCAGTTATCCCATTCAGTGGTGATGTAGATGTTGATCGGTTTTCAGATACCAGTCCTGTTCCTTAATATAGCAGTTGGCCACATGCGTGAGCTCGTCCCGTTATGGAACGACCTTCGGGGAAGGCGAGTCCTGAAATGCTTGGGCCTGGAGTTTAGACATTTCCTAGAAACTGAAAGTAAAGAAGTGGTGAGTGGATGATTTCAAAGGCAGTGACAAAGTGCCCCTGGCCTGTCACGGTGGAAAGCCAATAAAACATCATCCTCTTGCAAGGCAGAGGATAAGGATAAGGCAGACTTGCTTCCTTGATCGCCTTTTATGAAATTTGTCTGGTACTTAAACTTTTAAACAAGGTTCTTGGGCCGTTCAAGTGCTGTCAGTAGTAAAAAAAAAGTTGGAAGGATATGCAAGACTGTTTGTATTCTAGCACCAGTTCTACTATTCAACCTTAATGTCAACAACTCTTGTCACCAGGAATGTAATACAACCGAGAGCAGAGTGGAAGCCCAGCCCAGCTGTGTGGGGATGGCTCCTCTGCTGGTGTGAATTAGCGGGAATTCTTCTGAAAGCAGCTTTCCACATCGGGAGCGCTCTAGAGAGGAGCAGCCCAGGCAGCAGCTGCCTTTCATTCGCCTGCCTTAACTGTGTGTTACGTCCACCTTTGTGCCGAAAAGGTGTGCGTAAATAATTCCCTGTCACCCTGCAAGTAGCCCAGCAGAGCTGTGATTGCAAAGCTAGCTTTGAGTGTGTCCCGCACAAAAGGACAAGCAGCTTTTCTCCACATTTCGTCGCATTTGAAATGACTTCTTGCTGGAATTCTTCATAGTGCTGTCGTTCTTCAGCTCTGTAATTTCAGAATACTGCCATACATGAAGTTCAAATCCTTACTATAAAGTATCCATACTTTTAAGTCCATTTCTTTTCTAACATTCTAACATTTTCTGCTGAATTATGGATGTTGGGCTTAGATATCTTGCTTTAGCCAGACATTTTTGTCCAATACTGCCAATTTCATGATCTGCAGGGAAGGTATGTTTAATTTAAGATCCAAGAACACTTGCGAAGGGCTTGTGTGTGTGTGTGTGTGTTCAAAGACAGAACAAAGAATAAATCCTCTGGGTTTCTTTTCTTTTTGACCTTCTTAAGCTACACAAATGTATTCTAATGGGTTTCCTCAGTCCCATGGTATCTGGAAACTTTGCACAGTTTTTGTTATACATTGTTCCTAACCTGCTTTCCATTGTGTCTTTCTTTTAGTTTGGCTCCTATGAAATATGAGAGTCAGACTTCTAACGCGCAGCGTGTTGGAACAGGTTTCACTGCGTCTCCTTGCTTTCCATTTGTGTGGTTGGTACATGCAGGTTTGAGAATTGCCTACCTTCGCTTGCCCATTGAAACATTTAATTTCTTTGCCGGGTTAAAATGAAGAGCTGCTTCAGCAGAACTGTGCTTTTTAACAGTTTCATGTGAACTGGATGTGAAGGGTATTTAATTCTAAATTGCGAGCGTGATGGTGTTTTTCTGGTGGCGTTTTGAGCAAGAAGAGAAATAAAGATGCTACCATATATATTGGTTTACTAACAGCATAAATGAGTGGAAGCATGCTATTTATGGCAAACAGTACTACTTGGATGAACATTTGGGGGAAACAAAGTCGTCTTTGCAACCATTTTGCAAAAAAATTCTTGACGGTAAACCCAAGGAACTGCTGACATGCCTTTTCCCCATATCACTGAGTAGGGAAACCCTATTCTGTTTGGGGTTTCTTTATTGCATTCTACACAAATCCAGTGATTTCTTGACTTGCTGGATTATCTCTTAAACCTTTTTGGCTGCACAGAATGGACACACTGACCTGGCAGTTGCTGCGGTCGTAGGAAAGCCAGAAGCAGCAGCTTTGTGTGGTGAAGTGGAACCTGCTGCATATTCTGTTGTTACCAAACCTTAAAGCACAGGCTCTTGCTGCAGTCGCGCTGGTGTCTGGGGAGGCTGTGCTGGTGGGGACGGACCGCACAGAGCCTGTGACTTTGTACCCTCCAACTGTTTAGCAACCTGGAGAGATTGCAACAGCAAACATTTGAACCAACTTAGAAAAGTTGCTATTACAGGAAGAAAATAATCATTTAACCTTAAATAAACACTTTATGAAACTTGAGAGCTAAAAACAAAAAGTGTTTTACTCTTACTTTGGTGGTTCTGTTTCAGGGTAGACCGTGCACATGTGCCAAGGTTCTGCCTCCTCTTTAGCTCATCGTGTTGGCCACACAGGGCGGGCGGGAGCAGCAGCATTTTACATGTAGTACAATTGCATAAATGCAAATGGAGTTATAAACAGCTTAAAATACAACTGAGTTAGGAAGGAAGATCAGGTTTTAACAGTACAGCGTAAATCTGACTATTTGTACAAAATACAGCCTGGAACATACAGAACTGCTGATTGCCAGCCTTGCGCGTGTCTTGGCAAAGCGCGCTGCCTGGGTATCGAGTGGACAAAATTAGTGGGTATCACAAAGACTAGAAGCTTCATTCCGGAGCAATAGGTTATTGCCAGGGTGTAGTTTTTATGAGGCCATAGTAAGTTTAGTAACAATAATAATAGTGAGATCGTTAACAGTTTGAAATCCCTTGAGCCCATCTGGAGGTGGGTGAGGCCGGACGAGCAACATTCTCTACTCTCCTTGCAGCTCTGCCAGCACCTGTGAGGAGCTTCCCTTCGCACAGCTGAACTGGCTTTAGCCATTGACAGGTCTGAAATGTGAAATACCAGTGGGGCAGGCTGTGTTTGGGGTATTTTTGTTTTACTCTTTCTGCAGATGGTCCCTTAAACATGGGTTTAATTGCCAGCCATGCATGACATTGGGGTCCATTGTGCTCTCCAGAGCACATACAGATGAGTCTACCTGGGAGGCTGCTGTGCCAGCATAGCACAAAAATACGCATTATCGTACAGATTGAGGTGTTTCCTCAATTTTTGCCATGGGTAGATCTGACGCTGTGCTTGGCTCAAGCCAAGGGATAACCTGCTGCTCGGTTCCTGTGCTTCTGTGCCGCGTTTGACTTCAGGGAAAGGAAAGCCAGTCCATCTCTGACAGATCTCTTGCTTCACGTTCTCACTTCGATGTAGAGTTTAAGGGCTACTTAAGGAATAAAGTGCTGAGTCTGATTTGGCAAGGGTAGCAAATTCTACTGTAGAATACCAGTGTGTTGTTGAAACTGTTAATTTAAATACTGAATAGAGCAAAGGCAGGTATTTAAACAAAATATCACCTGAGTGATGATCGTAAGAACATCACTTTTAGAAAGCTAATTAATGAGAGGTGATATTTGCTTTTCAGATATAAAAAAGGGTTCTGTAATTGATCAGTGTGAGCAGCCTCTACCTTTCAGACTATAAATAAGGAATGTAGCTCCGAAGACACCAATTTGCCAGGATAGCTTGGATGTGTTTGGAAACACAATGAAATAATTGCTGGTTTTGACTTAAGTACAGTTTCTATAGAGCCTCTAGTTGGTATTGAATAGGTATGAAAGGAGAGGTTAACTGTTTGAATCCTTAAACATACTATTTCATTTTTTTTTAACTTAAACTGAGCCAGGCTTTTCCAGCGTTTTTTGCAGTGGAACTCTCTTTCCTTCAGTATACTACTCAGGACCATCGTGAGCTGTCCTAATAGAGACTTACTGGGAAAATACTCTTAAGTAGCACCATGTGCTGACCGTGCCCTTTTGGACCACCCTTCGGAAACTGCTGCTTTTAATTTTTTTTTTCTGTAAGCTTATGGTATAACTCATTTGGCCACAGCACGAACATGCATTTTAATAGTGTCAATGCTGTAAAAAAACGTAACACTGACTGTCATGATTTTCTTCTTAGATAAACCTTCTACTATTACTTGTTTTTCCAGCTTTTTCATGTCTGATCTGCTGTATTGGAAAATGTAAGTTTCTACACTTGAGTAACGGTGCATGTGGAATCATTTAAAACCAACAATAAATACATTTCCACACTTGGACTTTTCATGGGCCCTGATTTTCAGAACAGCAATTAAATACATGCTCTTTTTTGGGGGGGGGAAACATTTACGTGAGATTTAACTGCATAACGTACGCTTTGTTAAATAGGGGCATATCTTGAGCTGGAAACTAAACTTGCTAAATTTTTTTCCTTGATTCAGTCTTTATGAAACATGAGCAAGCCCAGCTTTTATAGCTGATTATTATGGACATACCAAGTTGGATGTTGTCAAAGTACAACTGCAGGATTGCAAACGGTAACTGAAAAAAGTTAATATGGTTAATTTTATTCTCATGTTCGGGCTGAAAAGGGGTTGAATGAAACCTGAGTTGCTTTTATACAGAAAGCTTTCAGGTTTTGGTTGTTAGTTTCTCACCTGTATTTCACCGAGAAGAGTGTAAATACTTGAGAATAGCAGCCATGAACTGCAGTGGGTTTTTCCAGCCAAACCATCGGTGCTGTCCTTTGACAGTAGCAGAGCTCTCAAATCTAGTAGCTTTGGCTTTGGTTTTTAAAGACAATCTCTTCGAGCTGCCCAGGCCGTACAGGCTGCCGAGGCGCTTGAGGTTCTGTGTGCTGGAGAGTGATCTCTGGCTGCTCTTGGTTCTTGGATCTCATTCTCAGCAGAGTGAGCCAGTCCAGTCTCATTGGTGGCCTTGGGGCAATCCTAAGAAGCAGGGTAGTTGAAGCCAAAGTATTTGGTCTTTGAAATGCCTGTTGCTGTGTGATAGTTGTTCAGAGGACTTGTTTTCTGGCATTCCACCCCTCCTCTAACCTCTCAATGGAGACTTTGTGGGAAGTCTGTGATACCCATCTAAAATGATTCTTGAGGAAAAGCTTATGAGGAGCTGGTATGACTCTAAGATGCCGTCTCGGTAGAAGATTCCTGCCTTGAAGTTGGCCCTGTCACATGTTCTGGCTGCAAGAGCCAGCTCCAGGAGATCTGTTGATTGAAAGAAGCTTCATGCCGTGAAGAAATGCTTTGACCCACTTCATCCATCTGTCTGGGCTGGTGGTTACTCCTCCTCCCTGAAGCAGGAGATCAAAGACTCCCAGGTGTGGCCCAGCATCATTTGCTTTCACAAAGCTGGCTGGACAGGGGGATAAGGGATTTCACGAGGGCTCCTCTAAGTAGGCACGCCTCCCGTGTCAAAATGACGTTGGTTCTATGGGGTTGTTGTGGCTGGAGGATTACATACCTTGGAGTCAGCACTGCATCCCTTCACCTCTTTGAGTGGATCAAAGTATGACTGTTTCTGCAGTGTGAGTCTTGATGTACTTGTGCTTCTTGGTAATGAGGTTGTTTGGTTGTTTTCTTCTGCCAAGACTGCTTGGTGTCTGAAGTCTTCCACCAAGGTAGTTTTATTGTCCACGTATCTCAAGTTTTCATCTGTAGTAATAAAAACCTGCTGCTTTTTCTTCTTAGCAGATTTCTTCCTTCACTTGGTCATCCCTTGGGGAAATCTCCCTCTTAAAGATTCTTTACTTTGAGAAGTCTTCCTGCTTTCCTCTCTTCTTGAGTAAGGAGTGCTGATGGCACACTTTGACGTCTTGGTCTGTTCCATCCAAAGCAAAACCAGTCATCGGTGAAAGGTCCAGGAAGATTCCAGCGTCTTGTTTTCTGAGGCTAAGTCGGATTGCTCTTGCCAGGACTTCTCCAGCTTTCTGGAAGTTCTTGTTGAGATATCATAGGTATCATATGGGAAGATCTCAGTTTTCTTTGATACTACACAAGTGAGCTGCTGAGCTCCTCAAGTCTTGTTCAGCTTTTCTCATGAGCGCATACTGCAAACTGTGGCAGGTCTCTGTCTCCCTTTAGAATTGCATAGGAGGGCAGATAGCAGTTATCAGCTTTTCTTTCAAAGATGTAAACTCCGCTTTGAACATTTCAGTCAGGCCATACAGAGCCTCTCAGCTCTGGCCTGAAAATAGATCGTGTGAATATAAATATTGGTGGGAGGAAGTTTTGCTTGGGGAGTCTTATGACTGTGTTCAGGAAAGCCCATTTCTTTCAAGTGGCTTTGAGGCATGTATCATCCCGAAGTTGGATAAATCTTTCATATTCCAAAGCGCAGCAGGGCCGGAATGCCCCAAATGTAGTGTTTGGATGGGCTCATCGTAAAGGAAAAACTACGCAGACTTTGGTGGTTGCCTTGAGAGGTTGCCCAGAGAGGTTGTGGGTCTCCATCCTTGGAGATAATCAAGACCAAGGTGAACACAATCTCTTTCAACCCACTTTGGCTTTGGGCAGGGGGGCTGGACTAGATGGTCTCTTGAGGTCCCTTCCAACCTCAGCCGTGCTATGATAGTGTTGCAATGATTCCAGTTTGGGGATGAGAGTGAGATGACAGGGGTAACTCCTGTATTCATTTGCGAATTTGAACGTTTGTATATTGTTTTTTGTCACAGGAAAGAAGATAAAGTTAATGAAAGATTGGTATTGCAGAAGAAAACCCCTCAATCCTCGTGCATTTGCATGACACTGTAGAATATCCAAAGCAGCGGCTGGTAACTGTCAAGCTGCCATTTCCCATTCTTCAAAGTCTTGAGTGTGCAACCTAAATGATGTTCTCTGATAACTTGTGCAGGAGCATTCCTGACTTTAATTTGTGGGTAACAATAAGGTTGTAATTTCGAACTGCAGCACTGATGTCTTGGATTATTCAGCTGAGCTGCCAAATTGTCTGCCATCGGTCTTCAGTAGGATGAGTAGTTTAATTTAGGATTTAAGTTGTTTGGATGGAGAAGAAAACTTATGGTCCTGGTTGGTCATGCAGTCTTTTCCCTTGCCTAGGTCTTACAGAAGTGATTCGCTCTGTTACCACCTTGTGGGATATTGGCTGCTGTAGCTCCATGCTGAGCCTGGCTTTTTTAGGATCACTGTGTCATGGTTGGAGGTAGGGGATCTTCTGACCTGCGTGGTGACTTCTGGAAGGTAAATCAAGAGGACATAGGGGAAAAGAGTTTTCTGCTGACCAGCTGAAGTGATTCTGGCAATTCCTTTGCTGGCGAAGTGAGCCCAGCTTTATAACCGCTGGTTATGACTCTGGTGTGCTGCCAAAAATGATGCAGGAATGCAAGAGAAGAGAAAAATTTGGACTTCAACAGCTTATACATCATCCAAAAGTGAATGGAATTTCATGGGACAAAATGAGAACAGTTCTGTAGCCCCCGGGGATTTCCTCTGCTGAGTATCCAAGGTGTGCTGTCAACCACCGAGGGGCAGGCGCTTCTGCTGGGGGAGCTCCTGAGACCCGTTATGATGCAGGGAGTTAGGGAGCTGGAGTGCAAGGGTCGCTAACAAGTCTCGTTAGCAAGTACACAACAGTGTTATTTGAAACGCCCCACCGACCTCAATAGGTCTTTGTTTTATTTCCCTTTTCCATTGTCGCTGTTTGACACTGAGACTGTGTTGAGATGACGCTGTGATGTGATGGTTTTGGGTATGCCTGGTGTGTTCATCTCGAGGGCCTGGCTCACACTGGGTGAAATTCAACTTTGGCAAACAAATGTCCTGAAATGATTAGAAACGTCATTCTTTTGAGAGCAAGTGTCAAAGTTACAGGAGCTCATGTGTCACGGTTTCCGAAGGTTTTGGGTATAACGCATCTGTCGGTAGCCAGATGTGTTCATGCTGGTGCTCGTGTGTGATGTACTTAATTACTGGACAAATAATTGTTTTTGTAGAACATATTAGGATGGCAAAGGACGTAACAGAGTCATCATCAGAGAGTCTGTGTGCAGAGATCTTGGCTCCCACTGCAGCTAGGCTGGCTGTGGCATAGCAAAATTACATACAGGAATGTAAGGAATTAGAAGTCATAAGATTAGCAGGAGTTAAAAGACTCAGCTGAGTCTAAGCAGGGAAGAACATTTTAATGCTTTATTAAAATCAACAGTTAAACACAACTTGGGAAAAAAGATAAGACCTAGAAAAGTCATAACCCCGACCCAGCAGCACAGATGTTTTGAGCAGCAGCGTATTAGTAAAATCAATTTTGATTCCCTGCTCCTAATAACCCAATGGCAGCGTTGTGTAGAAAGGAAAACCTCCTTTGAGACTTCGGTTCAGCAGCTGTATCTTATAAAATTATACATTGCTTGATATCTGAATCAAATCAAAACAAAAGGAAGCAGAGAATTAGAATAATCAGACTAAACTGAAGTTGAGAATAAGACCGTGCAGACTAAACCAGCCACTTAACGCTGGGATTCGCCTGAGTTCAGAGCGGGTTCTGTGCATGTAAGACCGTGTGCTTACTAGTTGAGCTGTCTCGTTTGAAGCTGATGGTTCATAGCTCAGAAGTTGATTAACTTGTCGTACCAGTCTCACCATACTTTTGTTTTTCTCAAACTAGATGAAAGGTTTCTGTAAGCCCGGTTACTGTAGTGCTGCATTCCTGATGATGCTGGTAGCTAATGACACTCTTTGTTGTAGAAATCAGGAAATGTGGGTTGAGCCTCTGGGATCTGTGTGGCTGGAGTATGAAAATATTACGTCCTAAATGGCAAGGTCTTGCTGGAACAACTTGGTACGTAACGTCGCTAATAATAGATGTCTGTCATTTTTGCTTTTCAGATGAATTTACTCGCTTACTGTAATGCTAATTCTCTTCCACCCATGCCAAATTGCTGCTTCTACAACTAAAGCTGTCTTTTTATGTTACGTCTTCTCCCTATTTCTTACGGTGCTGGGTATGGGCGTCTGGCTTCTGTCACCGGTACCATCTGATGGTGTTTTTATTAAAAATCTGTTGGACGCACAGGTTCTGCTTGGCTAAATGGGATGGCATTTAAACATGAATTAATTTCATTGAGCTAATTAAAACAACCCTTGTGGTATGCAGGCTTGACTTCCCATTTGAATTTTTGATTTAAATACAAAGAAATTATTCATAAATGTTTACATACTAGAATGTTTGCCATAAGGCGCAGTTAGCGTGTGCCAAGCTCAAGTGCTCTTACGGTGAGGGAGAGGAGACTGTGAGGCTTTCTTGCCCGTTCGGCTTGTTTTTCTAAGTTTTCAGTGAAAAGTGGGTGGGGCAGAATTGGCACTGGGGGCTGGAGAATGAATTCCGGGATTGCGATTAATTTAACTGGATTATCCTTGTGTTTCTTCAAAAATTCGTTTTTACTGTGTTTATTGAAGAGCAAGATGGTTTTACTGGAGTGGTGTTGACATGGCTTCCCAAATCAGATCCCTGTGTAGTGTGCCGGGTGTTTATGGAAGGTCCTGGGGTTATTTGTTCTCTGTCCAAATGAAAAGTGGTCTGTGGCAATGCAGCCCTTGCTGAGATCTCTCTTGGGGCTGCTGCTTGGGCCAAGAGCAGAACTTCATCTCCTCCTTCACCTCTGGTCTCTCTACAAGGGATCACATCTCTTGGAAACTCTGTCATGTACTTTACTGTGTCTTGTCTGGCTGCGTTACAGACCAGCTCCTGAACCGTGGTCGCAGGATGATGGGGGTAGCTCAGGTCTGCAGAAATGGATTTCATCCTATCCAGGACGTGATAGTTGCTCGCGAGGTAGATGTTGCCGTTTAATTCCCGCCTCCCCGTGCTGACTCCTGTGTAGCTGCTGTGCCCTCCCATGTTCCCAGCCACGCGCTTCGGCGCAGCAACACAAACAGAAAGAGCAGGACCTGGAGGATTTCAAGCATGCCTGGGCAGGCTGTTGTTGTTACAGTGTGCGTACAGTCGGTTTCGCGGGGTGCCTCTGGTGCGTTCCTCACTTCTTTGCAAGAAAAGGCATCTAGTTTTAGCAGGATTAACTTCTGGAGAGAGCCTGGTGTTTTTAGTTTTCACGAAGACTGAAATACAAAGAGAATGTTGTAGTCAGGAGTAAAGCTGAGCGGTGGCATCCCCTTGTGATGTGCCTCTCCTCTCTGGCCTTCCCGGACTGCTCTGTCCTGCAAAGAACTGGGAACAGACCAGAAATGGGCACTTTGGACATACTCAGCAAAATTTCATCATTTTTTGCAGGTTTGCTAGGCAGTAGTGAAGTTTGAGGAATTATATAGCTGTTCTAAAATAACCCTTCAGATAAACTTGTAGTATGAGGAGGAATCTGGCATTTCTTTGGGATCTCTACCCACCGTCGCCCCTGCTGTGATCTTGCAGAACAACGCAAAAACCCTGGGGTTTGCTGCTCGCCCGGTTACAGTCACCTGCAGAAGGAGTGAAACCCCCAGTACCCGAAGCGGAACTTCTGTGAAATGTAAAACAACATTTTGTATGTAGAAGCAGTAGATTAAAGAGTTAAGTAGTCTGGTTATTTGGCGAGAAGGCTAAAAATGTTGAAAGGATGAATTCATCACAGGTAAGAACTGGAACAGTGAATGGGTTAGAATTTGACAGTTGCATTTCTGGAAGTAGATCGGAAAGTGACGATTCCTAATTGCTGCACCAAATGGGAAGGTGCCTGTCCTCCTGCTCTTGTCTGTGTTTGGTTTTATAGGCTTTAAGTCTTTTAGTTACCTTTGGAAAGCGCTCGCTAACATGATTGTGATTCACTGGAGTAATGCTTTCTTTGTCCTATGGCCTTAAAAACATTTTTTGCCCTCTGTTGAATGCTGTGTAGGTTCATGTTGGTTTCCCATCTGCTGTAAACACTTGGCTTGTAAAGGGTGCAAGCAAAGTTTGGGCATAAAGATACAGCCAAATGACAAATCCAGCAGTGTGCTGCTTTTGTTTTCAGCTGGCTAAAGCCTGTTTTAGCTCCAGTCCTGGTTCCTGTGCAGTGCAGAGGGACAGGCTCTCAGGGTGGCCTGGGTCAGCCGTGGGCAGGGATGGAGAGTCGTCACTGGTTCTGGATCGTGGTTTGAGTTTGGGTTTTGGGGGGCTGGTGTTTTGCTTGGCTTTTTACTTTGCATACCAATATACTTAAAAGGAAACCAAACCAAAATGCAGGCAGCCCTTGCCCCAACCTCAGAACCCTGCCGGGCTCTGGGAGATAATTGAGAGGTACAAACAGGAGCCTCCTGGGAATCGCCTAAGATGCGTGTGCCTGGCACCTCTGCGCTTTCTCGAATGATACTAAATCTGTGCAGAAATAACAAAGTGCTGAATGGAATGCCTTTTACAGGTTTTCTTTTCGTCTTTTTTGCATCACTTCTTATCTTCCTTCATGAATAAGTATCCTGAAGTTACCGCCAACGTTGGAAACTCTGGCTATTATCAAAAATTATCAAGTCAAATCAAATCTCGGCATTCATGAGAGTGGAGCCAAAGTTTCGTGACTTGCCAAGGCAAGAAAGGTTCAGTAGGGAGGAAAACTGAGTACGTTGTCTTCAGGAAAACAATTGAGTCTCTGATAAGACTGGAATTCTGCTGTTGGTTACATCATCCATGAGGAGCTATGTGCGTGGAGCCGATACCTCGCCTTAACTCACCAAGGAGATGGCTGGTCTGGAGAAGCCCTGACTTTGGGCTCGAGCACTGCTGAGTCTTTCCTGTGCAGCACTGAAGCAAATCCAAAGGAAGATTGTTATATACACTGATTCTTCTAAACTGTACTTTAGAGCGATCAGGACATAATTTGACCGTAGTCCACTGAAAATTCTCCGTCCGTGAAATCTGAAGTATATTTGGACTACTTGTTGGATGAGGGGAAAAAGTAGAGAGCTGTTGAAGCCTGCGCTTGTTGAGCTCTGTGCAGTGTGGTCGTTGCATCTGGTCCTGGGCTCTGCTGGTTGAGAGAGACTGGAATTGGGATCTTGCCTCTTCTTTTAAGTAACCTACATTATTTTGCAAAAGTTTAGGAGAAAATAATCTAATAATTGTTCAATAATTTAACTAGGATTTTAGCATGACATTTTTAATATGTATCCAGTGCTTGGGATTGAATCAAACTTGGAAAAGTTTGCCCTTATAAGGGAGGGGGATGGAAGATGAGCTTAAAATAGGAGACTTGGCACGTGCTTAACATCTTCAGAAGGGGTATGAATGTAAGGACAGTTTCCAGCAAGGCAGCTCTAGAAAAACTGCAGTGTTTTAATCTGCTCAAAGTTTTGGGCAGCAAGATTTCCCATTTGTGAGATAACCTGAAATAAATCTCCTCAACTTGGAAAAGCTGGAGAAGTTGTGGTACAGAAAGGAATCTGGAGTTGTTCTGTATAGCTTTTTTAAAAATAGAAACACCAAATGAATAAATTCCTCTTGTAATCATCTCCAAAGTAGCCTGTAGACTGTGGATGCTCTCCATGCTGCTGTTCTGGGGCTTCTGCACCTGAAGAGGTAGTAAAACTAAAACAGTTTTTTGCCTGCGTGGCACCAGCTCTGCCCCTCTCCAGAGCTACTCTGTGTGTTTGTGTGTTGCATTAACTGATAAATTAATTTTACTTTAGATTCCAAAGGTGAATTCAAGACACATTGTCTTCAGTAAAGTCAGATCTCGCTCTGTGATGATGGGCTGAAGTTGATTCACAACAGGCTGGCAAATTCATTTATTTAACGTTATTTTGTAGGCTTTAACAATCGTTCTGTAGGATGGTTGAAACTTTTATTTGAGTGTAATACTCCCATACAAACGGCTTTATTTTTCTGCTGAGAAGACTTTTCAAGTAACTTGTGTCCAGCTGTCAGATCAGAGAGGTTTTCTTTCCATATACATTGGAAAAAGTACTTCAGGTGCAATTGTAGGGGAAAGATGCCTCAGCTTCCTGGGAAACGTCCACCTGTCATCGCAGCCTGGGGTGGTGCGTGTAGAGCTGGGCTAATCTGGATCCTCTTCAGCCCTGTTGTTTTGCAGAGTAACTTGATGTCTTGATTTTCTCTGTTTGGGATGGTGTATAAGATCTTCCTTTGCGCCCTGACACCCATGAGATAACCGATAGCACCTTCTCACGGTGTGTGTGTAGCGAGGGTTGCGCGGTGGCAGCGGCGAGCCGCTCGGTGCCTTCCCCATGTACAAGAAGCGCTCAGCAAAGGGCATTTCTTAATGAGGAGTTTGTTTTCTTTTTCCCATAAGACTGCTGTTCATATTTGTAATCTTATCTGTTTGTTTAGATAATCGGGAGAAGTGGAATTTTCTTTTGCCTGCGAATGTGTTGCCTTTTCTGTTAATTCAGAAACTCATTTATTGTGTGATGCGATGGGGCCTTTTTTGGTAAATCTGGGAACTATCGGGTATCTGTTTCTAACCTTGTCACTGCCTTGGAAAGGTTTTCATTTAAGGCATTTCTTTTCATCAGTCTGAAAAGCAAAAGAGATAAATGGATGTTTATTGCTTGTAGTTACAATTTTGTTAGAATTTTAATAACATTTAAAATGTATAAAATGTCTTGGAGTTGCTCTAATAAAGCATCTTTTTTAAATTAGTCTTTTTTCTGCGCTGAGAGCATTGCTTCATTTTTTCCTTTTCTCCTCTCTGCCTAATTAATGTCAGGGATCAGTGCGGCTCCTGTTGTTTGTATCTCTGTGGGCTGAGATTATTCATTGTCCCGCTTCGCTGTTTTGTTCGCTTGGTTAATAAGGAAAGTAGAGTTTAGTTGGGTTTTGTGGTTTTTCTTTTTTTTCTGAAGTTATGCGGATCAGAGACAGATTATGACACTAATTTAATAACGCCCCTTTTATGCATGGCAGATCTTTCTGCACATGAGAACTCCTGGTGGAGAAGACTGGGGCGGGCGGGACGCGCAGGGGTCGGGGCACGGGGTGCCGGCCGTGCCAAGCCCCAGAGCACTTTTGTTCCAAACCGATGCCATCAGCAAACCGAACCAGCCACGATTTTAAGGAACTGCGGCCACATTCCACAGAGAATGTTGACACGATTCAGGGATTTAATGTATCTTCGAAAACAAAGTAGAATTATTTTGGAGAGCTTTGGCGCTGCTTGCCTCTAATTGGAGCCGAGCGGTGGAGTTCCCGTGCCCTGCGTGCCGGAATGCAGGCGCGGTGCTGCGGCGGCGCTAATTGGAGCGCAGCTGGGATTAACTTGTGCTGCACAGCACTGAACGAGCCCCTCTTTGGCCACTTTCTGCTTCTCATTTGAAGAAGGCTTTTTTCCCCCTTCCTTTGTGTTGTGGTTGGAACCTTCCTGTTTCCATTCAGTTCACTTTCCATTCCAATCAAATGAAGATGGTGCTGAAGGAAGTGAAATCTCTTCCCCACAAGGCAACTCGGTGGAAAGGAGCCAAGGGTCACGTTCAGGTATCTCTTGGGAAATCACTATGGACTTCTCAGAGTGTTGTTTCTAGTATCTGGACATCTGATCCAGGTTATAAATACATAGCAAAGAAAAAAAAAAGTATGTTTGCAAACACTGATTAGTTTGGGGTTTTTTCTATGGTAGAAAGGTGAGCAGTTCATGTAATACAAAAAAATCCAAGGATCGAAAAGGACTTGATGAGAGTTCGTTTGTTTGACGCTTGTGATTGTAGAAAGTAACAAAAGCAAAGTGAAGCAACCCAAGGAGAAAACCTTAACCTAGCGATTAAGAACACAGAAAAGGAAGAATGTTTTCCTCTTATATTTTTATTCAAGCAAACAAACTACTCCGTTGTGCTCTCTGTACTTACAGTGTTGGTTTTCTTTAATTCTGCACCCTCCCAAACTTGTCACATGTGGAAAATGTCTCTGTACTTGGAAGAAGTTTCATATAGTCTGAGGCAGGATGAGTTGCTTGTTCTAGACTTAACAGCCTGACTCTGACCTTAGATAAAATCTCGGAAGGGCTGTCCGAGGGCTTGATTAATCAGGAATTAAAACGGAGCAATGTAATTAATGCTAGCCCGTGTCGTTTATTTGACAAGATCATCTCTGATTTTATCTGGAGGAACAATTAGTAGTTTTTGTGTAATATGCTGAGATACAATGTGTTCCCGAGCCCAGATAAACTTTAGGTGACTAAGTGCTGCGGCTGCTGGCCAGCCTCTCCCTCTCGCCGGCAGTAGCTGTGCAAGGACAGGGCAATGTTCCTTTGGGCATTTTTAAGCATATTTTTTGTTTTGTTCTTCTGATCCCGAGCCACCAAAAATCAAAACAGGAACAGACCTAAGGACAAAGGGTAGGATTCAGGACTTAGAAGAGCTCCTCGACTCTAGTCTAAAAAATAAAATATCACATTTACTCTCATGTTTTGTTCGTGTTTCTTCCATACATGTACACGTACAGAGAGCAAATGATGAGGATTCGGATGCTGCAGGCACTCAAAGTGTCGTCAGAACCGTGGCTGCCATTCGTTCTGGATAAGTGGAGCGAGTGAGCAAAATGTGCATTTGGACACAGTCAGACATGGAGTTCTTCATCCAGAAATGAAACAGCAAAGGTGGCTGTTGGAACAGTGATGGGGAACAATCATCTGAATCCAGGAATTCCCAAATAATCCTGATGCGAAGGATCTGGTACAGATGTGGTAGCGTAGCCAGAAAGCACAGAGCAGAGGGAAGATGTGTTGCGGGAGCCAGGATGCTTGTTAATTTCTACGTTAAGCCAGGGTAATTATTTTGTTCGCTGACATCCACAAGTTAGGTTCATAGATTGGTATTGCTCCAAGTCAGATCTTTTGATTAAAGAATCAGAGAAGAGCTGAAAGAGCTGATAACCTGGGTGTGCTTCCCTTTGAAAAGACCAGGCTGAAGTTGGCAGAGATGACCTTTGCCTTCCTCTGTGTTCCTACACAGTGAGCAGTTCTGTGATAGCGGGCCGTAAGTTCAGCAAACACATCTGTAAGCAGACCCAGGGGCAGAAGGGGATGGATAAATTAAATTCAAAACTAAAGGTGTAAGTTTTTATAAGAAGGATAACAACAGCGGAACGTTACATGGACATCTACGGGAGATCGGATCCCTTTCTGTGAAGAAAACCACTATTTCAGAGATTAATTAAAAAATCAGTTTAGTTTTATTGCCTGTGGTAAGATTGTCTGCTCACAGTAGATCTGGTTTACTGATCTGGGCTCTGCAATGCGATCAGGTGTTTGCTGGCTACACCCATCAACAGCTTCTACGGGAGCCCAGAAGCGGGTAGCTCAGCTCCCTGGCTGTGTTTATCTTGCCACAGGCTTCAGCTTTGCCTCTGCATGCAATTTTAGTACCGGATCTTTGGTTTATCCAGCACGTATGATGGACCTGTTCTTCACAGGGGTGCCATTGCCTCTCTCTACTGCCGGTGGGAGAAGATGGATGGTGAGAGAGGAACAGGGCAAGGACCACAGTCAGAAGATTGTCTGATCAAGGCAGCTGTGAAGAGCTGAGTTCTGCTGCTCTGGGGTCTGCTGCCCACCTCTAGCATGGTGCTTGCCCATCACTGAGCTTTGCAGAGGTCGGCACTAAATACGCGTCTTGCTTGCGCATGCCCAGCTTTGGGCTGATCTACAGAAATGCTGAGCACTCAGTCTTCTCAAGGAGAAGCTGTACTTTGAGTCAGGAGATGACGTGCTTTGAATATTTAAATAAACGCGTTTCTTGACTACTTTGGAAAATAAGAGCCTGCGTTTCCATAATAACCACCTACGTTTATATACTGCCTGCTGTTCATGCTGGAAGCAGACAGAATGCTGCTCCTAAATGCCAGTAATGCTGTAAGTGAAACAGGTCAGTGTACTGATATACCTCATAGAAAGTTCTCTTACGAAAATAACACTCAACACTGGACGCTTCCGAATACCACGCTAAAGGGTGCGTGCGGTCAGTCACCGGGTGCTGAAAGTACAGCAAAACACTCAATCCAAGGAATATCCAAATATAGAGGCAGCACTGCTGGAAAAGGGCACGTGTGTGGTCAAATGAGTTAAGAGTTCATCCGTGTGAGCACACTGCTCTGCTCAGCCCAGCTGGGTTTGGGCGAGTGCAGGATTTTCTTCCTTGTGCTCTAGTTTTTGGGGGAGCTTGGGCATAAATTAACAAGGAGACGAATGAGATGATAACCCTCGTTGTCACAAGAAACCTGCTTTTGATGGAGCTGAGGGATTTTGTGAGGAGATTTTTGTGCTTTTTCATCTCATGGTTTTATAGCTTAACTGGTGAATGCTGAAAAGTTTTACATGGATGGAGAGGAAGCAGTGATCTTCAAGATACGAAGGTAACGGTGGAAAAGTAGCCCCAAGATCACTGACTTCCTCTTGCTGCCTGCAGATGGTTTAACAGCTTTAGTGTCCTACAAATACTCAGTTGCACTCATGCCGTATTAACTACCATCTTATGAATACCAAGGAATGAAACAGCTCTGTAGAAAGCTCAGTTATGGTTGGAACTCCGGATCTTCTCTTGCATTCCCCTGTCAGTCTCAGTTTGTTGCCTTCAGTCTTTCATCAGCTCTTTGGGACAAGGGAATCCAAAATGCACTGCCTGAGATGGAGAGGTCTGGACCACGATTAGGACCTGGAGGGGCCCTGCAAATACAAGTGAGCAGAGAGACACCCCAAAATGTGTGTAGTAGAGGGGATTCTGCCGTCCCTGGCAATGGTTAGCGTGAACGTGGTGCTTGTGGCGTGAATGCTTATGCTCATTTTTGGATATTTTATTTTTTTTAATGTTGCGTTCTTCGAGAGAAATCCTAAAAGCTCAAAAAGAAAATTGCTACTTTGGAACCGAAACAAACGTTTAAGAATGACTGCTGTGGGAAAGGTTCGCACAGTGTCACAGAGTTTGGCTAGAAGTCGAGGTACCTCTTCCTTCCCCCTCTAATAAACCCAAAACTTCATTAGCCGTGGTACTTGTGCGCAACCAGCAGTGAGTTATCAGATCATCTCGTGTATGTGGTGCGTAGCAGAAAGGAAACTGTCTGGGACAGATTGCGAGGTGTCTTCTGTGCTCTGCCGTGTGAAGGGAAGTCCTGCAGTTCCAGAAACCACTGGATTGCATTTAGTAAATTGAAATGCATTGAATATCCAAACACTAATGTGAATAAAAACGGTGAGTATTAACCAGTACTGCGTGGGGTTGGGTCTTTCTGATGTTTTTCTTCTGTTGGTGAGTTTGGGGGAAGGGTGACTTGGTTTAGGTTTGGTTTAGGGATTTTTAGGGGATTATTTCTCAAAATAAGGCTTAGTACTTCTGTATTTTCTATGCTGAGACATGAGGTGTTTTTCTTGAAACCAAGAAATCCATTTCTTCTAGCGATATAAAAGTTATATATCTATTTGTATTCTCAAGCAGAGAGAAGACGAGGGAGTGAGCAGTTAGAGTAGCCCTGAAGGGTGATGTGCACGCTGGAGGAAGTGCCAAGTTTTCAGTGGCTAGTACCATCATCGATGGAGATCACATAACGTGATTTTAATATCTGAATTTTGCTGTTCCTCTGTCAAAACCACTCCATTAAAAAGATAACTTTGTTTGACAAATAGAATAATTTTCCTCAGAACTTCAACAAATGGGTAATTAACCAGCACTGTGGCAGAGATACGGAAATCTTTTGTATACGTTATAGCTAGTGACAGTGCCCAAAATCCCGGGTACTCCAAAGGGGACCGTTGATTTGAGATGAGTTGATGTACAGATACTTTTCTCTATAACCAAACCCATGGTTCTTGTGTACTGACAGCATGTTTTCAAACAGTTGCTTGCTTTGTAGTTACGGAATTTGATTGTGAATACACTAACAGGTGCTGCTGGAAAAATACAGTTAGATTCCCAGCAGTCAAACAGTACCAGTGCTCCCAAGATGTGCTGCTAGATGTGTTTCCTTCTGGACCCAACCTTCTCTCTTGATAACACTTGGTGCTCGTGACCATGTGTCCTCTGAGCATCCCACTGCATCTTCCGCGATGATTTACATTGACCTGGGTGTGCTTATGTCTGTATTTTGAAACACAAGTAGGTGAGGCCTTGCAAGCACTTTTTTGGTGTTAGCACAGATGCTTCTCGCAGGGAAAGCGGTGCTGAGGGAGACTTGGGGTCAAGCCTCCGGACCTCCCTTCTTGATGTTGCTGCTGTTCACTGAGCTCTGCATAGCCAGAGACACATCTTGTGAGCTTACTGCTGTTGCCTTTGCTACTTGAGCTCTCTCTTCCAGCTCCGGGTGGCTTCAGTATGTAGCTGAACAGGGACTCAAACCCAAATTGCTGCTTTTCTAAGTGAGACACTTTGAGCAAGTTTCCCCCCGCCCCTTCTGAACTGTTTTAAAAACTGGTTTTAGAAACTCCACACTGCTGCATCTCAGTCAGAATAGAACCTTTTTTTGGTCCACGTCCATTGCCAACCGTAAAATTAAAATGAAAGTGAATGCTTCTAGTCAGTTGAAATATCTTGTGGGTTTTTTTCATGTTATATTTAAACATATATGTAATGACTGTTTAGTTTTGCCTCCCCTCTTTTCCTATTCCAAGGAAGCTCGTATGGTCAGGTATTTAAAAATAGGCCTCTGAGAGGAGCCGCTCAAGTCGTGTAGACTCTGGCGAGGCCGCAACCAAGGCTGGCCCATCGTGAAGCCACAGACAGCGCTGGGCTGACACTTGGATGCAATGCTGTGTTGGTGCCGCGCTGTGCTCGTGGCCCTTCCCTCATCTAGGCTCTGCCTTCCTCACAACAGCCGCGTTCTTCTGGCAATGGTCGCGACTCTCTTTGCTCTTGTTAAACCCCGGCTTTCAACCAGCTTGTCTCCCTGCTACCTCTGCAGCAGCGTCCATCCCCTACAGACCCACCTAAAGCGTTCCCTGCCAGGTCCCTGCCTGCCCCTTCCCTAAAAACAAACAGAACCTTCCAAGGACCTTTACCACGAAGGAACTATATCTCTGGCACGTTTAGAGTACGTAAGTGGTGCTTTAATTATCGCACTAGTGTCGTTAGTCTTCTCAGGGCAGTGGCTGCTGAAGTTGCTGCTACTGGCAGTGGAGCTGGCACGGGTGGGAACCACCACAGGGTGCCTGGTGGGGCCATATTCGGAGGTGCAGGAGCAGGATTTGGTCTTGGGCTCAGTTACTGCGATGGACTGGTATTTGCATACAGATTCCCTTTGTTTTTCCGTGAGTCTGCTCTGACTAATCCCTTGGCCTGTGTTTCATTAGTAGCGTCGACTGCAGAGTGGTGGGTTTGGTAACAGATGAAACAAAACTTTTCCTTCTTCCCTCTGCATGTGTATGTACAAAATAAAAAGTACAGGGTGACCTTTTTTATTCGCTAATTGAGGATGTGCCTGACTTCATTAGAAATGCCTCAGCCTAAGAATACAATTCACTGTCTTTTTATGAATTAATGCCGGGGTGGTAGATCAGTTCTAACCCCACTTACTGTCCTGTTCTCTCTCCTTGCAGTCCCTCGCTGCTCCCTCCCTGGCTTAGAGGCAGCACAAAGCTGGTTTGCTGGTTTGCTTCAAGCGAGGGACAAAGATGAGGAGACTTTGAACATTTTGCAGCAGATTTTTAGAAAGCAAATGAGCCACATTTGTACGTTATACACCTAAAATGGTGCTGAATTGTTTCTATGCTGTTTTCATGAATGCCGCGTTTTGTTTACTGCTAAAAAATTGTACTCCTTGCCCCGAGTCTATCGGCAAATCACGGCTGAAGCCTGAACGGTGGCGAATCTGCGTGTAAGGAGCATGGATGGGCGGTGCTGTGTAAGGTGTCCTGCGCCCGTCTGCAAACCAGAGAAGGTTCAGAGTCCCTGTGTTTCTAAGACCTGCAGAGTGCCTGGGCTGCGGCATTACCTCTGTGTCACCGAAGGAGGTTGCTAAGCCTAAGGACGATCACATTTGCAGGCTCGGAATCAAACTGGCAGCTCTGCAAACCTGGTACTGGGTGAGGACATTAGACTTTTACCTTGCATGAAACATACCCAATGTCTCACAAGAGTTACTTGTTTTAACAGTAAAATAGTTATCCACAAAACTTAATAGTGTGGGAAACACTGGTGGGTTAGTTTGCAGTTGTTTTTATCTTAAAGAGTCCATTGGTAAAAAACTGGGGCATTTCAAGCAAACGCTGCCAGCGCAGACGGATACAGGGTGGCCGTGGCATGGCCAGGGTATGTCAGCTGAATAAAATGATTAATTAGTACTTTCCCTTTTCAAGTCTGAGATTAGAAAGTGTTGTGGGTGCTGTTATTCAAAAACTTCTGCTGTAGAAAATGCAAGAATGTGATGTTAGGTGTGTTTACCCCAAATCAACATTGAGTATTTTTCCCAGGAGTAATACAGCGTGTGCTGATTAGGTGCGAGAGGCACCTTTTAACAAGACAGCAGTTTTTAATCTGTTCATTGAAGCTATTTTTCTAGCTCAGGTTGCCACCAGCCCCACTTTGCCCTGTCGGTTGTGCTGGGAGCAGAGACATAACAATTTAAGTAGTTGCCCCGCTTGCTTTTCACCATTGCAGGAGATGTCATTTTTAAGCTTTATGCAAAGCTCATCTAGGAGAAAAAGAAAATAAAATCGTAGGTTTTAGTAAGAATTTAATTTGGCACTGCCATTAGGGCTTTTCTTTTCCATTCTATGTTGAGCTATCAGTTGGAGTTCTTGCTCCCTTTTGTAACGGGCTGAAGCAACACTCATTGGAAGACACCAAAGGATCGTCTTTTGTGAGGCCGATACTGATAACAGGTTGTAAAGAATTACGGAATCTGCACATGGCTGGCTGGATCTCGGCTTGTACAAAGTGAGTTTGACACCCGGCCAGTTTTGGTCTCTGTAGACCTAATAAATGACAGAGATTTTTCCACTGCCCTGTCACAGAAAACAAAAACGCAGCTTATTGAGTTGGCTGTTCACTGCCAGTTTAGGAAAAAAATTGTCGTTTTGTTGCCCTGTGTAGGAAAAGCAGTACTAATGAGTAGAAAGCACCAAGACAATCTCATACGCTTTTCATCTTGAATCTACAGCTTGAAGAATAATTCTCTTTATGTGTGAGTGTGATGAGAACTTTTGAAACTTCTAAGTGTTAAACTCCAGCAATCAAACTGCATATTTTCAGACAGCTCTTGAGCAGACGGGGCTTGTTACGAGAGTTGCTTTCAGAGTTGAACTCTTGGTTTACAAACTCTGACACCTCCTCCTATGAAAGCAAAACATCCCTTTTCTTCTTGTGTAATTGGTTTATAGGGCCTCACACTCAAGCTGATGGCATTTCTGTCCGTCTGGGATGCAGAAGGAAAAGCAGAGGAAAGAAGGAGCCCCTTGCATCTGGTTAGCAGGCCCCGCACTGTAATTGTCTGGACATCAAAGGACCATTTGATGGTGGCCCTTAACACCTTCCAGCATCGTCTCCCCTCTCTGCCCATCCTCCCAGAGCAGCTCAGAGACCCACCTCCTGAGCAGGAGGGAGGTAGATGGAAATGGGGGTTTGGGTTGCGAGAGGAGGTGGAAAGGCCTGGTGTTACCAAAGGGTGAGCTACAAAACCTCTCAAAGGCTGTTGGTGGGACTGGGAGGCTGACCATCCTGCTGATACGCGAGATGAGAAAAATAGCGAGGCATGGCAGCTGGGCAGCTGTTAGAAAAAAGCAAAAAAGAAGCATCTAAAGGTGATGATTTTGCATGCAGTGATACCAGCCACCACACCAAAGGTTCGGCACAGACGTGGTGCCAGAGCTGGGAGTGTGCAGGGCCACAGCCGGGCGTGTGCACCGACCGGGGCTTCCACACGTCCCTGGGAAACTGGAAAATTCAGTCGTCTTGTTTACAGCCATTAAGGCAGTGGTAAAACTGGCCTGCCTGGTTAGAAACCAGTAGGGTGGCAGTCATATAAAAGGCCTTTAGCTTCCCAAAAAGCAGGCTGGAGGAGGAGTGGTGGTGCTCCTGTGACTGCAGGAGTGGGTGTATATCGATATAAATACATACGCCCAGTACGTGCTACCTTGTTTTTTCAGTAAACCGAGTGGAATTATCTCGTTCTAAACTTGTATTTAAACACTGTACATTGTTTTTGACTTGGAGATTCATGGGGTTAATATATAATAATTCTTTGTTTCTGGGTTTTAACTGCCGCTGGAGGCTGAGTATCAAAACCATCTTGCATTTGGGGAGATTACATGATAAAGAAGCTGTTTCTTCATCTGGGTTCCATCGCAAGTTGACTTAAAGGAAAAAAAAAAACCAGGGCGCTTGGCAAGAAATCCAAAAATAATAGAAACCAGGCAGCTCAATTTGAACCAAAATACTGAAGTTACTGTTGTTGTTTTTTCCCCTCTTTGCTGAAAGACTTACAAAAACTTCCCCAGCCGCAGCTCTGCCCAGTCCGAAAAGCGTCAGTTGCGAGGTGTTCGCGGTGTCCAGCCACGCCGGGTGGAGACAGGAGAGGGACCAGGGACCACTGAGACCAGGGACTGAAACGGGGCTTGCTGGGTGCAAAGCTTCCCTCAGCCCTTGATGAACTGATTCAGCTAATTGCAGCTAATCTGCTATAAAGAAAGTGAACAGTTCTGTGTCAGATGAGTGATCTGAGCAGGTTTGCGGAAGGACAGGACGAATGCGAGGCGAGGGAGGGGAGCACAGGAGCATTTTAATAGCAGTTCATTGGCTCCGCACCCCGGTGTAACAGCACACTTTGAACGTTTCTGTCCAGAATGATGGGGTCATGTTTTGGGGTATTTCCTTGAGAGGAAGGATTTCTGGGCTCAAATAAGAGGTCTCAAAAAGGAGATTAAGTTTTACAGATGTAGCCCAGGGGGTAGAGGAGCAATCAGTGTATTAGATCTGAGCTGTCAGGCTTTGAGGCACCAAAACCACATTTGCTCACAGAGTATCTGTTAGGAAATGCTCTCTGCTCCTTCTCATTACGAGTTGCAGGCTCAGAACCTACAATTTCTGAAGCCAAGCACGCTACTGGAATATCAAGATGGTGTAAAAAAAAAAAAAGAAGGCAATTTTATTGAAAGAATCTCATGAATTAGACACAGCTGTATAATAGAATTTAATGATTGTTGGTTTTTTAAGGAACCTGTGCATGACATCCGTCTTTGTGTGTGTAAGAGCAATAACATTTCTCATTCTCCTATTTTTCAGTGGAGAACTTGTCTTTGGCAGATGTACAAATTTTATCACGTTTTTGAATTTCTGAAAATTTCCCTACGTGAAAACTCAAACATAGTTTAAAAAAAGTGATAAAACCTTGTAGCAAGAAGCATGAGCAAAAATCCCAAGTGGCCACGGCATGTTCCTGTTTTAAGGCACCACAGTAAGAGGGGCGTAGCTGTAAAAGGTTTGCTTTGGTACCGTGCTGCCAAATGTGTGCCAGGAGTCATCCTCGCTCTGAGATACCTCCAAAGAGCTGGTGCTGTGGCCAGAGAGCACTACAGGCAGAACAGAATTATTCTTGTAGAATAAATGGTGTGAGGTGAGCTGAAATACTGGTCTAAAATAAGCGCTTATGAAATGACCAACTAAAACTTAGTGCAGTGCTTGAGGTGCTGGAAGCTGCCATAGACCCCAAGAAAATCACTGGGGACATGAACGGCTGATGTCTGTGGAGCTGTGGCACGTCTACTCCCTCTGCACCCTCTGTTTCCCTACATGCTTGGTGGACAGTGGAAGAGGCGTTTGACCTTAGAGGTATTTAATGGGAGCTGAATTCCTTTGAACTCGTGGTGACCGAGCTGCTGTTGGGTGAGATGTTCAGCTGGCTGGAGTCCCTGGAAGGATGCGCTTGTCCTGGGAGGCATCGTCTTTTGGATGATGCATTCATGGCGCTGAGCCTCACCTTCTTCTTGCCATCGATAGCCGGGTGTTTATACATTCACAAATCTCATATAAATACGCGTGGTGCTGGAGCCTTTTCAGACCTTTCCATTATCAGTGTTTTATGATTTGTTTTACACGAAAGCTTTCCTGCTCGAGGTAGTGTTTTAGCCCATAAATACTGATTTCGATGACAAAATAACGAGGTCGGTTTCTGTTAAACAAAGAGATCGCGGTCTGGGAGGTCTACAGGGCTGCAGAGGAGCTGTGAGGAGCACAATGTACTGGGCTGCAGGACCCAAATCTCTTGCAGTTGCTTACAGCTGAGAGACGGTGACCAGAGCCTGATGCTTCTGATCAGCTGGGCAGTGCTGCGGGAGGGGAAGTACTTTCTTCTCCTTTTTCTTCGCTGAAAAAAGGCCTTTGCTGACAGCAAACATGCTGTACTCTGCCAGATGAATCAGTGCGTGAAATTCCGCACTCTTTCTTAAGGAAGAAGTTCCGTGTAGTTTCTGTGGTTGTACATCTGAAGTGCTGAAGTTTCATTCAAACCTAATTATATTTTTCATCACAACTGTAACTGGTGATCAGATAATTATTCTGGCCCTAAAAAAAAGGAAGTAATCCAGCTGTTACAGATACTTGATAGCCGGTTTCATTGCTTAAATTGAGTTCACGGTAGAGTAAAACTATTTATTAGCAATTTTTTGAAAACAGAAATGTGCTTACAATGCTTCATGATGTTTTACATGCTGATGTTGAAGCTTCTCAGTTTCTTTTGGTAAGAACGGACGTGGGTGTTCTAGGACTGTGCAGGTGGGTCCTGTACTTTTTTTTTACCATAGTTAACAAGTGCTTTTTTGAAAATTGGGTACATCTGATGTCTCTAGGCTAAATACATTCCCATAGGAACAGTTAGTCATTCCTTGGAAATAATTATTTCTTACAGAAAAATAGCTGTCATAGTGCATTGAATCCATACTATAATTTGCGTCAGTCCGTGGCCACGTGGCGCTGTGTTTCTTTTTCCTTGGTCTGCCCTTCTGGACCGTGTTTGTGCACAAGTGTTCACAAGAGCCGTTGAGAAGCTGTTGTCTCGTTTGCTGTTCAAAGCTCAATAAAATATCCGTGAATTGGGATACATGGTCTGTTTTGGGAAGTTTTATTCTTTCCACGTATTACTTGACAGCGTGCTGCGTTTATTCTTCGTGCTGAGATGAATAACTGCTAGGTAGAGGAAAGGAAAGGAAGAGTTTCGCAGAGTTTGATACAAGAAGGTGCTTTGCCCTCCAGGCAGGTCTATAGTGGTGTGCAAAGATACCCCTCCTCTCATAACCGATACACGACTGCTCCTAATTTGATGCAAACGTGAAGTGAAATGGATTTGCTGAAATTATCTCTGTTAGCTGTGTTTGACCTTCATCGAACAAAGCTAACCCATTTCTCTTTGGCTTTCTGTGTCCTAGAAGCGTCTCATGAGCAGCTGTAGCTTTTGGGGCAAGCATTGGTACCTCTTGGGTGGAAACGGTGGTATCCAAAGAAACACTGACAAGGCAGTGAGCCCATGTCTGGGGGTGCTGGTTGGACCTTGCCTGGCACCGTCAGCGTAGGATACTGGCTGGAGTTTGTGTAACTCTGCAAAGCACTGGCCTTTGCGGCTGGGCAAGTGCCTGTAGCTTAATTTTTTTTGCTGCAACTATTATTTAGCTGTCTGTAAGAATGCATAGGAAAAGGTACTTCTCATTATGGGTGCTTTTTAATTTTTAAAAAGAACCTTTTTCTGGCAGTGCTCCATGTCCGTCCCTTTGAAGCAGAGACTGGGAGCTGGATGGGAGTGTGGCAAGCGCTGGGCACTGGGGAAGGAGAGCAGCTTGCGAGTCGTGGCTTCGCCTTTGTCAGCACTGTGAAAATCTCAGATCTAACCAAAGTGTAACCTTGCAAAGCAATCACAGCTCTCATGTGCTGCCTAGAGCCCAGCGGATCTGTACGGCCTGCAAGGGTCAGGGGAGGGGGAGGCTGAGCTGGGGGCAAAGCCGTGGCACCGCCGGCCACACCAGGGCAGTGACCAGGCCAGGAGAGACAGGACACCCTGGGGAGAGGGGCGAGGAGAGGCTTGGCCAGTGTGCTTTTCTCTCCAAGTGGTGAATGCAGACAATTTTTGCAGCATGGCAGTGTCTCGAGTCAAGGGATGTCAAAACTGAGCTTGTCTTTGCGAGGCTCTTTGATTTGTCCCTCGATGAGGAAGGGGCGTTTCAGTCTATCAGTGCTGGACCTGCGCTGACAAGCTATATTTCTCCCACAGGGCCCCCGCTTCGTCCTGTGCACAGGATGGGCTTGCTCCGGGGATGAGTTCGGTTGATGCGGTGGAGGAGGCAGTTCTCTCTCGTGCCCTGCCTCACCTCCAGCAGCAGTCGGGACACACGTGGCAGGGGATCGATCGCAGAGGCGGCAGCTGCTCCAGAGCTCTGCGCAGCTGCATGCTGCCCGGCCAGTGGGACCCCTGTCTGCTTGCGCTACACGCTCCCCGGGTGATGCTCGGTGAGTCCCTTTGTCCGGGCTTTGCTCACTGTGTGCATCTGCCTTTCCTGGAGATGATCTGAGATCTTCGGATCTGACTTGGAAAAGCACTGAGCGCCGATAGCTGCGGGTGAGGCTGTGGGAGCTGAGATTTCAGAGTTCTGTATAAAGCACAACGTAATGAGAAGTGCTGTGAAAAAATTAGGTCTGAGTTATGCCAAACTGAAGACAAGATTGTCTTTGGAGCTGGAGAATCGTTTTGACCTCAAAAACACCATTACTCCAAGGCAGGAGTAGCAACAGGACTGATGGTTGTGTCGATGGAGCACTCAGCTGCACTGCTGAATTCACAACGAAATTATTTATTCCGTCTTTCAAACAAAGAATGTGAGTAGCATGCAATGAATAAGGTATCGGACCAAACGCCAGCCACCAAGAGTAAAACCAAATGCTTTGATTAGCGGTAACTTGATTAGCACTGCACAAAGCAGAGGTGTGACATAGCCACAGGAGGAAACGAAGGCAAAGTTTGGGCTTCTCTAAAACTCATGTCTGGCGCTTCCTCTGTTGAGCTCTTGGCTCTGCAGGTCGGTTTTAGTGTGGGTGTTTGTGTCGCGCAAGGGGATTTGGGGTGCACAAAGCACAGCATTTTTTGATGCTGTTCAACTGGGATAATCCGGGTACATAAACCCAAACCGACCCGTGAGTTCACCATTCATTGCAGACATGCCTGGCTGTTGCGTCCGGCACAAAACAGGCAGTGTTCGTAGTGTCCGCTATCACAACGGCTTCAGGTCAGAACTTTGTCTGCGTTTCTTCAGCCCAGGATCTGTGTTTTCCCAGCGTGATGTCCGCGCTAGCCACAATGCTCTTGTAATCAGTAGATAACGGGAGAGCTTTTTGCCAAGGCATGGTTAAGCTAAATATTATTTTAACTTAGCTAACCCAGAATGTCCCGCATTAGGTCAGATTTTATGAATTAACCAGGAGCGTGCCTTGGGTGCCTAGAAACGTGCTGAGGGTGTTTGCCAGATGAGCCGTTGCTCACTGTCACAGGAGAGGGACAGGCAATGAAAGCCGTGCAGCTTCGATAATGGCTCAGTATCGTATAGAGCACATGGAGGAAGGAAGGATGCGTGGCCCTGCCAGCCTGCTCGCTGGGATCTACCACTGCTGGCTCTGTGGGAGGCTGCAGGAGTGCGCCAGGCGCCCAGCAATACTTTTAAGAGCTGCTTTCTAAGAAAACCTAAGGTATTTTTGTTTGCCTGCTGCTGTGCAGTGCAAGTTGTTCTTTGGATCTTTAAACACAAACAAAAAAGTCGGGGGGGGGAGGGAGAGCCAATCTAGATTTTATGAACAGAAGTTAAAAATGAAATGATTTGCTTCACCTTGAGCATTGACACTTGAGCTGCAGTCACAGTCATGCAACAGCCCACGTTCTGCGGGGATCGCCTGGTACGCAGAGCCCGCTGGAGAGCAGAGCGGGGCTGGAGGAGCAGGGGGCTGCAGGGAGGGCCAAGAGAAATAAAACTGGTGCCGTTCCCTCAGATCCAGAATACGGGGGGTGGCGGGGAGGAGGAGGCGTCTGGCTTTATCAATGCGCCTACTTTATTTCAGTGGCACGTCGAACCCAGCGTGGAAAATGTGTTCTGTTATGTGGAAGAAAGAATGGAAATGGAAGCTAATTTCGAGCTAATATATTTTGAAAGCTGCTAATAATAGTGGAATTTTATTCGGCGCACTCTGTTTCTACAATAGAAAAGTAAAATTCCTTTGGGTTAGCTGAAACATCTGTTGAACAAATTGGTTCAGTTTCATGAGTCTGTTACTAATTCTGAGAAGTAAACGGTGTTTTATAAAACCAGTGGAGTCAGGGGTTAGCGCCCGTATTCTTTCATTTTTTTGCTGCTATTAAAGTAGGTCATTTTGAAGTATTATGTTTTCATGAATACAGTAATACTGCTGTTAATATTGCTGGTATTTCAGGCTTTACCTTTGCTTTAATGACTTTTCTTCACTGTTCCTACTCAACATCACTAATATTCTTGAAAGCCATGGGTTTCCAGCTTTTTGTCAAGGTCTTAGTAATGGAGTCACTGAGTGTTTTTTTAAAACCCTCTTTCAGCTCATTCTGCTTGTATTGCCTTGTTTCTGCAGGTTTTTTCTACTCTGAAGTTTGTATGTTAACAGAATTGTAGTTGCTCCTGCTGCTTTTTTCCTGTTTGGACTAATTATTCTTTGTAACTTCACAGTTGCGGGGAGAATATTGTAGGTCACCACTCAGTTTATGGCTTCACATGGTGGAAGCTGAGAACATCGTAAGAGTCAATGAGCTGATTTCACAAGAATTTGGAAAAGAAGGAAAAGGGAGAAATTAAAACTAGTTTCTACAATCTGAGATACTCTAATTAATTTAATACAGGTACAGGCATCTCGCTGCAGTTTGGGTCTCAGGTACATCTCCTGTCGGTGTTGTCACTGAGAGGGAAGCATGAGTAAGGGGCCTGGTAGAATGCAGGTCAAGTCAGGGTCTGTGTGCTGTGCTGTTAGAGAGGTATAAAATCGATGCAAGTTCTTGTGCACTTCGTGTGAGTAGCTGTAATAACTTTGACACATTTAAAGGGAAAGCTGACCTTTGAGTTGAGATAGCGAATCTGTGCCTTCTCTGCAGTGCAAAGTACCAGCCTGGCGTGAAGCGTGTGCATTGGCGAGCGTGCACTGAGGCACCTCCCGTGGTGTGGCCGGGAATTCCGGCTGCTCGGAGCAACTCAGCATCGGAAGGATGGGAACTGAAGCTGGTAATACTTTCTAGTGCTACTTTAACAGATAATTTCCTTTACTTTTTATTGTGGCTATTTTTGAAGCGCTAATATATGTTAATTGTGTAGCAATTAATCTTCTTTAAAGTAGAGGATAATGCCGGTCTAAATAAGAGGGACAGCAGTGTGGGGTGTTGTTGCTCTGGAGGGATCACTGGGTCGAGGAGGGAGGGAGATGTGCAGTTGAGTTCTGTGAGGGTGCCAGTGAGTACAGGGAGCAAGAGAAGCTGCCCTGCCACTGCTGAGATGCTCCGAACTCCCCTTGGTCCCTGCTGCAGCTCACTGAAGTTTCAGATGACGTGCATTAAATGAAGCGAGGGGGAAGTTTTGTGGCTGAAGTCCTGCGCCAAGTCTTTTTGAAGTTGTATGCAGCAGCTGTGCTGTAGCTATAGAAAGGCTCTTTGCCTCCATTGTAACATCTGCGTGATCTTTAACAGCAGAATTGTTCCACTATGATGTATCGTTTAGCTAATTCAGGTTGCTTTCATTAAATCTTCTTTTCCTTGTTAGAAATACGTTACTTTTGGGAATAAGCTTTCTAAGATAGAGACTTAAACACTTCTATGCAGAGACGGTAGACTTCAGTCAAAAAAAAGTCAAAAGAGGGGTTGAGGCTTGGACTCTGTAGCTCGGTGAGGCTCTGAAGTCCTTGAAGAAGAGCACAAGTTAGCCTGTGTACCGTGTCTCCTTCGGAGGTTAGGAGAAATCAATAAATCAGGTGTGAGTTTGAAATTTTAGCTTCAGTGTTTCTTCCAGTAGAAGGTTTTACATAAGGGCTTTGAACTGAATCTTTGTGTAATCTTCCTAAGAGGTCTGTAGTTGTTCGCTCTCAGTTAGTGCTGCGAAGCTGGCAAGTTCTCATTGTTCGAGGATGGGATCTAATGGTCAGCAATAAGAGTGTGTGGTCTTGGAGAGCAAAACAAAGTCGTTCGAAATGCTGACACTTCTCTCTGTTAAGGATTTGGATGATCTTGACTGTAAATATCTTGCATTTATAGAGGGTGCTTGACTTGATGGACTAAATCTGAAGAAACATGTTGTAAATTCAATGTGGGCGGGGGTTTTTTTGTAAGTAAGAATTGCCACATTTTATCCTCAGGAATTACTGGGTACGCGTTTGCTTTTTGGGTGAACAATATGATCAGTCCTCCTGCCGTAATCTCTTCAGAAAGTGACAGTCGGTGGCACAGCAGAGCGCTGATTTATATAACGGTGCTCATCACTGAATTTTGCTGTGCGAGATCCAATTAACATCAATAACCAAAGTAAGAGGAGAGGCGCTGCTGCTTATTAGGGTTGGTTCAATGGTATTTTCAAAATTACCTTCTGGTGAAATAACAATTTTCTTCGATTTGTGCCAGGAGGACTGTGTTACTCCTCGTACTCGCTCTCTATAAAGTTGAGCGTGTGCTCACCACGATGAAGAATTAATACCGTGCTGTGCAAAACAGCCACGCCGCTGTTACAAATCACTCGGAATACTGCGTGTTGCGGGGACCAAGACAGAGCTGCCGGGATGCTGAGGGCAACCTGTCTGCTCGGAGGGACCGAGTGCGCCCCAGGTGACAACTGGGTGTCTCAGCCGCACACATGGGGAGCATCCGTGTTCCCGAGCGCCCGAGTAGTGCGGCTCAGCCCTAGAAACAGAGGTGCTTGACAGCAGTAGCCCAGTGTATGCATTTTATCTGCATGTTTGAAAAGAGAGTTAGTAAGATCTTAAGACCAGTCTTTAAAACTGAGCACATTTAGTGGAATCTGGTTCCAACAGCGTTGCCATGAGGTGAGGGCGAGCAGCTGAGGACTCGTTTCAGAAACAGGAAGAGCCCACATTTATATAAAATTGCCCAGTTTCAGCTGTCATAAACGCGGTTTCAATGCAGTTGCAGGAGTAAAGCCTGGAGTAGTTAGAGCCAGTTCACTTCCTCTCCCAGTCAAAGTGCAAATAGCCATATAATTAACAATCTGTGGCTGGCTCTGCCTCGCTGGGTGAAGTGTTGGGTTTCGCCCATTCCGTTGCTGGATAAACAGAGGGAGCTTGACTTGCTGAAGGACGTTTTAAAACACTCATTGGTGTTCTCTGTTGTGAGCAGACCCACCGACCCAAAGTGGGCTCCTCCTTGGTCACCCCCCGTGCCTGGCAGTGGCGACGAGCCCCGTGAGCGTGGCTGGCGAGCGGCCAGGCTCCCTGGAGAGGAGCGAGCACTGCCAGGCTGGCTCCTGGCCACGGTAAACTGCACGGGGCAGCAGAACCTGCTCGGGAGCTGGTAGACGGCTCTTCTCTTTAGGGACTTCCCTTTGTACATTCCAGTACGAATTGGCTTTATTCAAAGTCTTTTATCATTAATTTCTTGAGGACTGATTGCTCAGCTGCTTTGGACAGCTTTCTTCTGAGTTAATTCCCCTATCCTGCCTTTGACTCTGTTCACGCACTTAGTGTGGCAGAAAAGCAGGAGTACAAAGGGCTAAGCAAGAGTTCCTCTTCTGCTCCGGTGCGCTCATGGGCTGGCTCAGATACAATTGAGGCTGCTTAGGAGTGTTGAGGAGAGCCCTGACTTTTCATCCAGAGACAGCCTGTCATCACTTCTCTGTCTCTACTGATACCAGGCACTTGAGCAGCAGGTACCTCCTGAATATTCCCCATGTACTCTGCTTGCAGGGAGGAGCTGGTGAGGAGCCTTTCCAGGGAACAGGAGCTCTCCTGGGAGAGCTTCTTCAGGGAAGCTCTGCTTGGTTACTGAAGCTGCAGCACTTGCTGCATGTTGTAATTGACAGTGGACATTTTCTTGTCATGGAGTTTTAAAAGCCAAAGCAGTTTGAACAGCCTCCGTGTCAAAACCAAGATCCACCCGACAGCGATTGTGAAGGGAGCAGGCATCAGGACAGAGTTCTGCTTCAAACTCTTGGGTGGTTTTAGCTGTAATTTAGCAGAGGAGACAAGGCAAGACCAAAGAAAGTGAGAGCTCCTTTGTGTCCTGGGAGAACCATGATTGTTAGATACATTGAGATGTTTGTTTCATTCTAAACAAAATTTGGAGACGTTGAGGACACTGAAAAGTTCCTAAGATTTTAAGTTGTGTAAAGGATTCCTTCGTATTCTTGTCTTCCAATGCTTGAAGAGCCCATACAGCAGCCACTCTAGAGAGGGTGGCTTCAGAGCGGCTGCTGCCACTTCTGCTTACCCTGTGCCTGCGTGGCTAGGTCATCATTTCTTACAGCGTCAGTAGAACATTACCTTCAGTCACTCAGAGCAGCCTTATCTGTGGCGCTTGCCAGAGTTACTCATGTGTTTCTTTGCTCAGCGTGACCCGGCCGTGTTTTCCTTCATGGCTTGGTTCCGAGCCCAAGCACGGGCGATGGAGTGCTCGCATTGCCCTGCATTTTATCACCCAGCAGAGGGACTGGACGGGGCTGGGCTGCGAGACAGGACAGTGGGGCCAGTCAGTCCCATGCCATGAATGGATTGCTCTTAGTGCTAGAGGAGCATGGGCCAAGCAGTGCTCCGTGGGCCAAGACCAGCCCGCAGGAAATTTCCATCTGCTCTGCTTTTTACCGAAGGCGATGGAGAGCAGCTCTGCAGCGGCAAATGCTGCCCAGCAGCTGGGCTGTACTGGAGGCTTGCCACGGTCAAGTTTAGGGAGATGCTGTGGGAGCTGGGCTGAGCGTCCCTTCTCTCCTGCTCCGCTCTGGTTTCCATGATGCCATCGTGATGGGGAGCTGCCTGTGGCGTGTGCGGGCTGCTTGGCTCGGTGGCTGCCCCGAGGACTGGGAGGTGAGTGAGGTCTGTGAGAATTCGCTGGTGGGAGGTTCTGCACCCAACCACCAAAACAAAATTGCAACCCCCTCGTAATGGGTGACCTCTTTTAGGAGAAAACCACATCCTTTATACAGCTCATTAAAAACACCCTTATCAAGCTGCCATGCCGAATAAAAAACATCTTATCTGCGTATGAAGTAACTCAGATACAAACTTCTCAGTGCCATTTGAGGAGTCAAATACTAATTTTGGGGTGGATTTTGACATTACAGTTTTGCATTGGCTTTTTGGGGAGTTTCAAAATTTATTGGAAACCATAACTACTAAACCTGAAAAGAGCATGGGAAGCTGGAAAGCTCTGTATGTATATAAAACAATTTTTTTAAAACCCCCAATTTTTAAACAAAAACCAATTAAAAAAAAAAAAAAGTGTACGCGTACTCTTCATTGGCTCGCAGTGATAAAGTTTTTATTATCCTGAGATAATAGGCATGCCCATTACATGAGAACACCGAATACCTTTTTAATCTATGCAGGTCACCCAGAACAAATGTCTCCAACAACTGTCTCCACCCTTGGTTGCGTACTTCTGTCGTCATACAGCTAAATACAAAATGAAGATTTAGATTTTTATGTGATTCGTTAATTTTAACTTCTGCACGTTTTCAGTTGTGTGGCAGGATTGTTCTTAAAGCTGGGCAAAAGCAGCTCTCCTTCGTGAGGTCACCTCATGCACATGCACACACGTCCCTGCGTCTCCCCATTTGAACCTGTTGGGGATCTTGATCCCATTTTTTGGCGCAGTGGAAGTCTCAAAGTTCGGGTCTCGCCAGTTTTGTGAAGGTAAGTAGCTCAGTAGAGGTGGGAGCACCTAAAGGTGCCCTGACAGAGGGAAAGGTTGCAGCATGAAATAACCTTGTCAGTTGCCTGGGAATCCTGGTGGTGGGAAACAGAGGCTTTAAACAAATGTCCCAGCTGTGGGAAAAGCTTCGTTCAAAGCTTTCCCCTTTCCCGACACCAAAGTCAACCAACCAGGAGGGAGGTGCGAGACTGTGAGAGATGCAGCTTAATTAATGCCGTTGTTCATGGGACTGCTCGTTCCTCATGTGTGATAGTAATACCAGTAGCATAAGTGTTTCCCTGCAGTACGTTTTTGCATGGTTAATTTTTAAGGTAAATACGTAGGGGCGTCCTTATCGCAATCCAAATTTTCAGAGGCAGTTGTTTGTTTTCACTGTGAGCATTAATTAAGATGTTTACCCTGTTAGGACAAGCTGAGCAGTCGCTTCCCCAGCTTTTCGAACGCCGGGTACCGCGATGTCCTTTCAGCCTGTGTCGCGTGTGGGTTCAGGGATGCAGGAGCGACCTGCGGCGAGAGCTCAGGGCACGGCGCTTGTGCTGCTCTAGGAGGGTTCTCTGGGAAGCACAATGTCGGCACAGTGCGCTTGCTGAGTGTGGAAATAATAATAATTATTAAGCTAACCAACAAGAAGCGTATTCTTAATAAAACGTGTGGGTTTTTTCAGTGTAATCGTAGGACTGTATCATACACAAATTGCTTTGAGAGTGGGTCAAAGATTACAGAGAGCAGAGACTTGTGTGATTGGTTATGAACAAGCGAAAATAGGGTAAACTTTTGACCCGGCAGCAGCAAATGGAACTGTGTAAAGCACCTACAGATGGCAGGATTTAACATATAGTCGGTCTCTCGCCCTTTCACAGCAATTACGGTCATATTACAGCGGGCGCGGAGGGGAGGGCGCGTCGTGGCTGTAATACAGTGCGGCTTTGAGAGCTCTGAATATGCCGTTGCGTGTTTCATTTCGGTAGGACCATCAATTAGCTTAGCGAGAAGAATTCCACTTTTGTTGCTGCTGTTTGACTCGGTGAGTCTCTGAGCAGCGTGCCAAGTCCATTCGGAACAAAAAAATCCTTGGAGTGGGCTGCATGATTTCGATAATTCAGACTGCAGTGGATTTATTGCTAAGCTTGAAAGACTCGGTGAGAGTTTCACGCCGTCGTGCTGCTGATGTGGGGCTGAAGGGACCGTGGCTTCAGACAGAGGTCTGGGACACGACACCCCCAGCAGCTCCCGAGTCCCTGGGCAGTAGACGCGCGCGGCTGCTCGGCCCAGCCCCAGGCTTGCAAAACTTGAAAGCAGCAACAGATAAACTGTGTTTACTTGGCGACATTGTGGCGTTTAAACAGTTCAGTGGCTTTTGGTTTTGGTCATAGCTATGAAATGCTTCAGCAATTAGAAAAAGCGGAACGGTCTGTGCGCTGCAGACGGGTGATTGCCACTTTCCCGCGAATTCTGTCAGTTGACACGATCAGGAGCCCAGTCGTGCTCTGGCACAGAGCGATAGCGCTGAAGTCATCCAGGCGTATTTTGTGTGATTCGCTGCCTTTGGGGGAGCTGGCTGCAGCAGAGGGATGTTTGCAGGTCTGTGGGGACTTCACCCGTGATGGGCTTTACTGACCACGGTTGGATATAGTGGCATTTGGGGGGAAAGCCTGAACTGAAGGAGGTGCGTTTCCACCTCACTGTGCCCCAGCCACTATCTCCCTCCCCGTCTCCTCGCTTTGCGTCCTGGCTGTAATCTGATGCGTGTGCCAGATGTGGGGAGGTGGAGCAGGAGCGATCCAAGCTTTCAGACCACTTCACGGAGGGGGTTATTTTATTATATCTGTGGTTCACAAAAATTCTCCTTTGGTTTTCCAGAATGACTTCTACGGAGAGTAGAAATTGCAAGCATATGGTAAGAGGCTAAGTAAGATAGGGAGGAAGGCTTTTTGGAGGAAGGGAGAGTTCTCAAATACTGATAAAATAAAGAGCGGTTGGTTGGGTTTTTTTCTTCTTAAATCGTGCTGAAGCTTGTACTGTGCACAGATCTCTGGGGTTAATTCCATTTCCATTTGGAGACAAGTTGTATGCACTGCAGCCATGCCCATACCTGCAGCAGAGAGCTGCTGCTGGAAGCTTTCAGCACGTCAGGGGCTCAGTGACTGCCACCACATGAACCTGGGCTGGTCACACAGGATTTTTGAAACTTTTCTGGCTGCAAAAAATATAGTGTAATGAAAGCTGCTTTTCTCAAACGTGAAGCAGCGCACACTATTGTAGTCTAATTCCTTCTACAGTTTGCTAACCCACCTCACACCAAAAAAAACACATTTAAAACCACCACCCGTGCATTCCCTTCTTCTGATGATGAGCAGCCTTCAGATGTGAAGCTTGGAGCTGCTCTCGACATCTGCCTGGACCTGTGGCAGCCCCAACTCTTAGGAGGAGGCTGTGGAGCCATGGTGGGGCTGCCCGGAGCTCCGTCCAAGTCTGGGCTGGGCTGCAGGGCTGCAGCCGCCTCTGCCTGGGCAGAGCTACACAACACAGCTCCAGAGACGGTGGCCTAGGCATCGCAATCTGAAGGTGGTAGCAGAATTCGTCAGCGTGAGATGGTTGTCTCCATTGTGTCAATGACCCCCTTGAGCTCAGGCTGATGCGTGTCTGGTGTCTGCCCCCTGAGTGCCAGCTTCACAGAGGGATTCTGCGTTTGTCATCCTTGGGAGGTGCGAAAGCAACCTGACAGAGGATAAATGTTCTTAATATATTGAGTAGAAAGGAAAATGAATTGAAGAGATGGGTTTCATACGTGAGAAAGGAAGTGATTTTATCTAGTTGCGTTCTTTCATGTTCTTCCTGAAGTACAAAAAGATATTGAAATGTTGTTACCAAAGTGTTATTATTGAAATACTGCTGAAATATTGCGGGATTATTCCCACAGTTTCACTGATGGAAATAGAAATCCAATCGAAGGACGTGTACTTTCCATGGCTGTTTAGTAAATAATAGGCTAACTAGTTTTGTGTTCCAGTGACTGAAATACCTCCAACAATTACTTCTACTTAATAAATACGCTATATGCTTCTATAAAATGTTAAACATGTTAACACATCGACCAAGCTGGGGGATGTATTAAACTTTTAATATACTATACACTCTCTATATAGTATTTACTGTATGTGCATAGAACATACTACCAGTGACACATGCTTTATAGTGCCGGCATTTTTTTCTTTTAAAGCCATCACTTCTTGCCCCGGTACATCAGAGACGCTCATATTTAACCATTGCTGGAAATAAAATAGTTAAAATGACTCTTGTGGTATGGCTCGAAGCTGAGTACGAAGGTTTCCATTATGAGCTGCACAAAAAGTTCTTATCTTGGCTCTGGTGGGGAGGTGAGACGCCCGGGCGCGAACCGCGCAAGCTTCGTTTCCTTTTGGTCTTATCTAAATATCTAATTTAGCTTCCCTTGGTGTGCGCTCTGACAGGAGCCATCATTTTGTAGACTGCATCTCGCATGCAGATACAAGTAAAGCATGATGAAAATAAACAAAGTAAAGCATCTCGGCACATTCGTTTTGCGTAGATGTGAGAATTCGATGGATACGGGGTTTTAGCAGGAGAGAGGGAGACAGGGATGTGATTTTTGTGCCCGCCATTGACTCGGGGGATAGTTCTGACCCCCTGAGAGCCAGTCTCGAGGCTCAGCGGGAGCACTGGTGGGGTGCAGATTACTGGAAGCTGATTGGCACCAAGTGCCAGCCCTTCCCATGTTTGTAGACGTGACCACTTACAGCTAATGAGCTTATCATAATTTCTGCTTAAGCACAGGTGGTGAAAGTAGTAGCCAAAAAAAAAAAGGTAAGGAGCTTAAATACGGAGCAGGTACAGGGTAAATGGTGGAGAAACGTGTGCTGGGTGGTGTGGTGATCGGAACCGTCAGGCTCTTTCTCACGGGGGCTCATGTTCTCCCGGCCCTCAAAGTGCCCCTCCTGATGACACATGACCAGTAGGGGATGGAGACTCAACTACCCCGAGAAGCAATCTGCATTTCTCCATTCCATTGAAATATTTCTGCAGCTGGGCATAAGTGTCACGGCTTTCGATGGCTTCTTGTAAATCCCACACAGGGATTTTTTGGTGACATCTATGCACGTTTGAGTTCATTGTCTGGAGGACTCCATTTGCACAGAGAAATATATTTCATTTGATCTTCTGCGTGATTCTGTATTTTTAAAGCTTAAAATTTATCTTCCCTACACCTGATTTTTTTGCTGTGGACAACTTGCCTGGAAATAGCACATGCCTCGCTGCCTGCGCTGCACGCCTGAACAGGGTAAACTCACCTTGGAGAGGTTTGAGAAGAAGAGAGGGATTTAAAGTGATTCTCCTTTAATTAATCCCAGGAAAATTCTGACAAATCTGTTTTTTCTTAGTGCATGCTGAGTGTCTTTAACTCCATTTCACTCTGATCGCGTAGACACAAATCAGAGGTGGTTTTTTCACAGCGATACTTTGGTTTGTCAATAGCCAGGTTTTGGGTTTACCTCATTTTAGCACCTGCAGAGTAAGGAGTGTGTGCGGTTTGTGATTTTATTTTTTTTTTGGTTGGTTTGTATTTTTTTTAAAGCTTTTTCTCTGTAAAGGAAACATCCCAGTGGTGGTAGTTAAATCTAGCTTAGAAGTGCTGACCTTCTATCAAATAGTGGTTTACTACCAATTGTTGTCAGGCAGTGGTGATAATGTTTTTCCCTGTAAAACACAGATCTTTGATTTGTTTAAACCTCATGTTGCTGGGAGAGAGTCAGCTCCCTCTGTGGCAGTTGTAGCATGTCCTGCTCCTGCAGCACGTCACAGGGCGGCTGAAGAGGGAGTTCATGTAAGTCAGACAGTGCCGAGTCTGAGGCAGTTCGAGGCAACATAAGGACTCCGTCCTGAAAAGTGAAGAACACTCTGACCTTACTCCAAGAAAGCGTTTACACATAATCTTTGCTGTTAAGGACATGAATGGAACCCTGGACTTAGCGTTAGGTAAGAGAGTTCAGAGAACTGCAAGATTAAGTGTTTAATCCAAAGCATTATTGCTGTGGAGTTAACTAACAAATAAACTGTGTTCCTACAGTGGTACGTTCTCGTAAATATTCTCGTATTTGTGTGTCACTTGGAGGTTGCAATTAAACAGTCTTCTATACAAAGCTTTCTGCATGTTTATTTTTTATTGGAAGTAACGTAAGTTGCAGTGCAAAGGCAGCGTGCCTGGTCCAACCCCCTGACATACACCCGGTGTCACCCATTGTGGCATCCCCCCCTGACATACACCTGGTACTACCCATGGAACCTCAAAAAGGTCCGTTTATTTCTCTGTTCATCCCGAGATCTATAAACCACACATAATAAAGCGTACACCCACCTTTGCAAAAGCTCTTTGAGATCCATGAGTAAAAAGTATCCCATAAGGTCAGAATGTGAATTATTTACTGCTACATGACACGCCCAGTGTGCCGGCTATAGAGTTATAGAAATCCTGTCTGTTCCATTTTCCCCTGAGAACGGCAGTCATACCTTCAGAACTCTAGTTAGAAAAGAAGTGTCTGTTGTATGAGATCTAATACAATCTTTATGAGCATGTGATAATACTGGAACTTTGCTATCTCCAAGAACCTGGTTTCGAGCGCTAATACCCAGCTTCCACTAGCAAGTGCAAATGCTGTTTTAAAAATAAACATTTTAAAAATAAAGAACAAATATGAGAAGATTAAAAAGACCAGTCAGAGATGGGGGAAAGATTGGGTTTTGAAGTATGGGAGATAGACTTTCATGACATCAGATTTGTGGTAGGGTTACTCCAGGGTGACAGATCACTTGACTTCCAGGTGATTGCCGATACTTGTGGCCATCTCCTATCCCCTGACATCGGAAATGCCAGCAGCGTGCACTAGAAGAAACTGATTTTTCTTGTAGTTTGTGTCCTAGGGTTTGTTGTAGGCCCTACTTGTCTTCAGAATGTAGAAGGGGAAACAGTTGTGTTCTCTGCCTACTATTTATATGATTTTATTAACGTAGGTATGTGTTATTCTGGATAAACTATATATATATAGGTAGCTATAGCTATAAACCACACGAAAGGCAAGAGTAGGAGTGTGACTGGGGAGGTGTTATTATAAAGAAGATGGTGATGGGGAAGGGAAGCAGTGCTGTACTGTGCCCAAGGAAGAGATTTTTGAGAAAATTGTTCGAGGAAAAATTACTTCCACACATCTTAATTCCACAGTTGGTTTTGAAGGCTGTATTTTGAGGCTGTAGTAAATTGTCTGGTTAAAAGGAGCCATCTGCTCAGAAATACTTCCCTTCGCGTTGCTTTCCATCTTGGTTCTCTTCCATTATGCTTTAGGCGTCGTTTTGCTTGTTCTTTGTATTTATTCGATGCTTTCATCAAGCCCTCTCCACAGCCGGACTGTCTGAGGATTTTGCGGGTCTGACTCGCTGAGAAGCTGGGGCACCGCAGGCTCTACGTCAGTGCCGGTGATTCCTCTATATACATTTCCCTACAGTGCCGATCCTCAGGGTGATGAACTGAAGATTGCAGGGATCCCGTGTCAGGGAAGCTTCCTAAGTATCTAACCCCTGAATGGGTGCTTTATCAATTCTTCTCCCTTCTCCTTACCGTTCTCAGCAATCTCCGCTGCAAACACGAGTGGTAGCGTCGCTGTTACATAGGGGCATGCCCGACGCAGCGTTCCGTTTGCTCCTTTTTCCCTTTTGTTGTGAAATACTTAAATTCATAAAATAATACTGTCGCCACAGAAGGTTTTTTAAAACCCTGCTGTGGTAGAGATGAGCAGCGTTGCAGCCAGGGGCTTTAATCTTGTATTGCCTGGTTTTCTTAAGTTGAGGCATTTTAATTGACCCTGATACTTGCTTCCCAGAACATCACTCATCACTTCCACTGGGGGCTCTCCCCTGCTGCCCCTTAACACCGTAACTTTCTTTGAACAGTAACATCAGCAAACGCATGTGATGTCAAACAGGCTTATTAGGAGAATCACTCCAGTTGGAGAACAAATCTCCCTTTGATATTAATTAACAGCCTTACTTCACTTAAATTATATTGTATCCACCCCTGTTGGGCTGTTGTCTGAGAGAACAAGCGGCTTTCCCTGAACCTTGGCTCTGCTGAGAAAAGTTAGAAGCAATTTCCCAAATCTGAGCCGCTATCAGAGTGTCTGTGTAGGTGTTCCAAAGCAGCAGCATCCCAAACCCACACATCCCGTCCTATGCAATGCAGAGAAAATTAACATTCCAGTGTCCAGGACCCTGCGTGACCTTATCAGTCGAAACTGGCACTGCGGTGTCATCGCCGAGTCGGTTGATGCACATGCTTGTCGTGGAACAAAGCCACAAGATGGTCTCAAAGTGTTGCTCAGCAAATAAGGCCGATCCGGTGGGTCACCCGTGGCCAGCGGCGCTGATTCTGCACTGGGTGTTGGAGGTGGCCCCGGGGCCGTGCTGCTGCTCAAGTGCAGGCGCGGTTTGGAGGCGCAGAGCCCTGGGCGCTCTCACGGTGGCTTTGGTTGTCGGTTGGCTTGCGGTTGCGTTTCTGACTTTTGAAAGCCATGTATGACTTTACATCCAGATTATTTCACAGATCATCTCTGTCCTCTTGTGCCATACTGCTGTTCAAATTGCCAGCCAGGCGCTCTCTGCGAAGCGTTTTTGTCTTGCTGTGTTGCAAGCCCTGCCTGTTTGCTCCAGAATTTTGGGAAAGAAATTGCTCAGGAGAAAGGACAGTTAATTTCAGGGCCTTGGCTTATCTCTTCTCGTAAGAACACCCTCTTCACTCAAGGTAGATGGCTTGTACAGCGTTATTTATTATTACATTATTAACTTGAAACTCAGAAAATGTGGGTTCTTAAGAACCTGGGACAGGCAATTTGTAAAAATCTAAATAACTCATCAATTTCATATGAAGAGTGATTTGCTAAGGGTTTGAAGAAATAGTCTTGTGAACTCTGAAGCGCTGCAGTTTCAAGATGAGGAAGTCGTAACAGCCATGGGTTTGAAAGATAAAGATGGGACTCTCTTTGCCCAAAGCAGAGCAATGAAATTGCCATGTATTCTTCCAAACTTGACTTTTCTCCCCATTTAACTGACTTTGCATCATCTTGTGCTTCAGTACAACATGCTCGAGCGCAGTCTTTAAGAAAATTAGGTGTGCCGATCACATTGTTGGTATTTTTTGTTCGGTATGGGGAAGGTGATGCTCTTGAGGTTGCTTTTGTGGATGATTTAAGATGCGTAAACATGGTAGTGGCCACTGATTTTCGATTGTGGGAAGATCCGCCAGCCCTGCTCTTTGCAGCTGGCAACAGCTCAGATGCGTCTATCTTCAAGTATTGCATCTGACCTGAACTTTTCATACTGATGTGCTATATCACACCAATGTGTGTGCGTAGGAGTTCTCAGGATGGGTCAGGATTCGCCGTTTGTTTTACGTATTTCAGATTAAAGTGATCGAGCTGTACGTGCTTCCCAAGCCTTTCCCTTCAGTCATCTGTATGTGCCTGCCTTGCGGGGCATTTTGGGGAAAACCTAGAGCAAACTGAGGTTCACGTGGAGTTATCTTTTACCCTCCCCAAGTAAAATATGAAGTTCTTTAATTTTCATGATACTTCAGTTAAATCTCCACTTTGTTGCATCAATCGCATTAACTTCATTAACCTCTGAGCAAAAGGGAACACAATCCAGCTGTCTTAAAGCTGATTTTTATTTTACATCAGGGTGTATGATTTGATTGTAAAAGTAAAAGCAGCTGCTGCTACTTTTCCTTTCACTTTTATTTTACTTGGTAGGCCGCAGTCTCTGGCCCTTGGTTTTCTCGTGGCATAGTGTTATCTGCTTGTTGTTTGCAGGAGTATTTGTGCCTGGGCTCAGTTGAGCAGGTTTTCTCATGGTTCTGCCTTATCCTGGTAGAAATTAGCACCGTGTCACACTAGAACGCTTTAAAAGGAAAAGCTAACTTCCTTCTAACTTCCCAACTTACACGGAAATTTTGAACGCTTACCCTTTCACCAGTGGTTTTTTCCTTAGTTCTCTGCCTCGATAGAGCCATATGATGTCATTTAGAAATGTCTTTGTCTCTCGCTGAGACTACTTGAAGGAAAACCCACCTTGTCCTCAAATGAATTAGGGTGATTGTGTTCTCCTATCAATAATAAACATTTTCCAGTCTTACTGCTGTCTAACCCGTGGCTGGGCCACAAAATGAAGGATTAATGAAATATATTTCTTGGAGAAAACGTAGATGAGCCTCTTCTGATGTATGTTTGTCTTGCATGAAGAAATCTGTAGTGCTAAAATTGGTTTTAAAGGTCACCTGCTTGTCCCCAAATTCTGTGTATGATTCCCACGAAACTCTGTCTAAAAGGAAGCAGCAATCCTGTCTTTCACGTTGGAACAATCAAACCAAGGGGACATTCCTCCTCTGCAGGTGCATTTTCCTTATTTATATTCAGATGGGTGTTTTCTAACAAGAATATTTATTTTTCCCTCATTCCTTCCCTCCCTTTTTGTCCAGAACCAGTCTGTGCACTGCAGTGGTGTGTTCCCTCTCCATTCACTTTATCTCCAGTCTGTTCTTCACCGAGCAATCTGTTTAACAACATCTGTATGCTCTCACTCCCTTCACTCCTCCGTTTGTGTTTTATTGCTCCAGTGACCCTTTTCTGTTGCCTCCTTTTTATTTGAACATAATTCCTTCACTAACACCGTGATTATTTTGTCGGAGCTCACCATATTTTGTTGCCTTTGAATTCCTCATCTTAATGACTCCTGTGAATACCAGCAGGACAGTTCTGGCTGTGGTAGCTGACTCATGTGCTCCCATTTCTCAGGTTTTCCTTAGACTTGCACTTCACAAGTGAATTATTTTGTGCATGCGTATTCTTGTGAAAGCTCGTTTTCCTTCTACTGCTTGTCTATTAATACAGTTTCTTGGATATCCGAGATGCTCCCTGTAATCTTTGCGGGTTTTCCCACATTTGAATCATTTCCCAGTTTAGCCAGCCTGCTTGATGCATTCTCCTTCAGCTAAGGAATTAATGTAGAAAATGCGAGCGACAATTCGTTTTAATGAAAGAAAGTTGAGACGCGAAACAGCTCTTGTTCTGTTGCCCTAAAAGTTATATACGTAGCTCTGCACAGTGTTCACTTCGCTTGCTCTGCGCAGGTACTTAGAGAGGGAGGGATGTGCTTAGAAAGAACCGGCAAAATAAAATCCCTCTGCTATGCATATGTTTATGTTGTTCTGCTGAATAGAGGGCGTTATATGGTCTTCTCCTGGAGCCAGATTGTCTCCTCCTAGACTGAGGAGCTTCCCCTGAGGTTCCCTCTAGAGCATGGCAAGAAAAGGAGAGCAGAGGGTCGGTGCTGCTGCAGAGGGGGCCTTGCTCTCACCCTGTGTCCAGCTTCTCTGCCGCACCTCAGCTGTGCCGGTGGCCCTGGAGCAGCATCCCCAGAGCCGTGGGCAGGGCCACACTCCGCAGCCAGGCTCTCCTCAGGGAGAGGAGCAAATGGAAAAGGTGATGGGGCACCGCTGGCAAAGATGGGGTGTGTGGGAGAGCCGCTCGTTCCTCACCATTTCCGCCGTATTTTCCTATGAGTACAGCCATGGTCTTTAACATTAACCTTTTCAGATTCTGGAGAAAACGTAACTTTATGATCTGTGCTGTGTCTAAGGAGAGTGACCTGGTGTGATGGGAAAGGGTGGAAGTGGAAGAAGAAGAGGAGATGATTCTGTTTCCTAATCAGGTTGGAAATGAATATGGGGACAAAGCTGCAGAAGTTCATCTGCAGGCTTGACAGTGACTTTAAGGGGATTCACCCACAGCTTTCCTGAGCAGTTTGCAAACTCCAGCAGTGCTGTGTCAGGCAAGAGGCTGCACGGTCGGTGCCCTGCTGCGCTGCCCAGCGCTGCCAGAGGTGGACAGACAGGGCAATAAATGGGGTATCTGTGTGCCCAGGAAATGAAGACAGTGCGGGAGGGGAGAGCTTGCTCTCTGAGGCACCTCGGTGAAGGTGGGACAGAGCACTGAGTTTGTACTATCCTTTGCCTTCCACAAGCAGGAAGCCTTCTGAGCGGGGAGGTGCAACCCTGCTGGGACTCAGTGCTCGGGAGGGGAGGGAACACCAGAGCTGAAGCTCAGGAAGGATTCGCCACTGGGCAGTGCCTTAAAAAAAAATGCTTTAAGTGTCTTGTCAGAGTGCTGAGTTAAAGCAAGATAAGTAGCATTACTTAAAAGAAAAGCAAGAAAAAAGGGAGGCATTGACACAGGAGGCTGTGTCTTGAAGCGTTTGTTATTTGTGCTTTTTTGTATTTGCAGGAGAGTTGGGGCTGGGAGGATCTGAGCTGTAGGATGGTGTTGAGACAGGGGTGTTCATGGCAGCAGGACTAAGATTACAGGATACAGATTAAAGTACTCTAGGGGAAAAAGAGTAATTCTAACATGCCAGATAGTCGGTGTGAAGTGTGCTTCATATTCAGTTGAGTCTCCTACGACATGTTTATGGCTGGGGTGTGCGTGCCCCAACACAGGCGCCCGCTCAGTAGTCGTGGTGCGAGGAGTAGCGGGAGCGCACGTGTTCATCCCCCTCTCCACGATTTGCTGCTCGATGGAGGAAGACGCCGAAGGATTTCAAGCGTGCCAGGTTTGGGTTTCTGCGGGAGCCGTAGCGGCAGCAGAAGGCAGGGCGAGAGGGAGGGAGCGATGATCCAGCTCCACTCATGCAGCCGGGCGCCACGTGACTGCAGAAAAGGCTATTATCTCAATGAAAAGGAAACTGCTTTTGAGAGCAGCCACCCAACAGAAGCAGGAGGAATTTTCGAGTGCTCCACCATGCTGGATTGTCAAAGGGGGATCTCTCTGATCAGCAGTTAGGGGAGGATTAGCGGGGCCGGTTTGTCAGCTGTCATTAGAAGCAGATGACAGGGATGATAAGCTGCTGTGTGCGCACGTCCTCACTCAGCATGTGCTTTGGTTTACATCAAGACGTAACGCTGCTCTGGGATAATGGAGAGCTGCTGGTTTTAAGGCTGTAAACGTACTGGGAATTGCCTCCTTTTTTTCTGCCTTTATTTTTCCTTTGGTTTTTTTTCTCCTCCTGCTTTTAATAAAAATCCATCGTGACGGATGGGGGATTTATCTACATCTTGATCTGAAGATGCAGAAGAACTAGCGAGCTCTGCCTTCAACTGCAAAGGCTGGAAGACGACAAGGTGTGTTTCTGGGGTGCTGTGACTTCATTGTCAGCGCTCGCTTTTTGCACGTAGGTGTGCTCTGTATGCACGTCGAGCCGTCTGAGCGTTCGGGGGTGGGGGGGAGGGAGTTGGTGTATGTGTGTGAGGAGAATGTTGGTTTGGGGGTGTAGGAGGAAGAGCTGATTTCTATTTGAGCAAGAAATAATGCTTCCGAATGACATGCACAAAGAAATAATGTAAATTTGATTCTCCGGCTTCTGTAGTTTCCCCCCTTTTCAAAGGCTACAGGTGTACTTGTGGTTGTCTGTGACAGCTTTATGGGTTTATGAGGCTAAATATATCTTAGCCAGTGCACAGGAAATATTTTTGTAAGCAAGTTTTCTGGCATCCAGAATAATGCATAAACCCATGTATATTTTCCCACTGTCAAGAGGGGGTGGAGCCCGAGAGAGTCTTTTTCATGGCAGTAATTACTATTCAATATTCAGTCATTTCCATGCGCATGAGAAAGTACAGAGTAAGTCAGACTGAGACATTTTTGCAATAAAGCTTTCTCCTTCTGACCAGGAGCTTAACTAGACAAAACACGCTGAAACATCCATAATCATTATTTAACTTTCTCTCTAATCTCAGTAGTTTTCTTTACAAGTACACGATCCCGTAAACGCGGTGACATTCAGCTAATCTGCAGACCTCGCGTTTATCTCATGGCTGTGCGTGCTGATGGCATTGAGTAGCCTGGCAGTATTTACCTTCCTTTTAACCTTGGGAAGGCAACATCTCGTGTTCGGCGATGATGTATCTCCTGGGAAGGGTTGTGGCGGGTTGGTGTGTTAGGTGAGGGTGGTGGGCTCCGCACTGCTCGGCGAGGTGCTGCGGGCACCTGGGCTTGATTCCTGTCTCATGCCACCGTCAAGCCCAGCGCCGCTCCTTGCGTCGCAGCAATAACGCTGGGGCTCGGCCACAGGAAAAGACAAAATGAGGTGTTTGGATCTGTGTGGGGGCGCTGGCCGTCACTTTTCCAGAATGTCTTCTCTGAAGCTCAGAGTGGATTGCGAAGGTGTGGGTAACAGGTCGCCAGCAGGTCGCTCAAAGTGTGTTTTCCCGGCTTCATACCGAAGCCGTGGTGGTGACTATCATGCTTAGAATCCATTTAATAATTAACTAAATACATACAGGAAATGCCTCCGTTTATTTTATTTAGGGCTTTGAAAAACTCATGCAACTTTGAGATAGGAGGGGGAAGGAAAATATTATTGTTTTTCAAATTAATGTAGTATGCGTTTGAAGAGACTTGACTTCACACTGCGAGGGCAGAGCCAGAAACGTAAACAGGTCGGCGCTGTTTATTTGCTTGTTCCCTTTGGTCTGGGTTTGGTTATTTGGATTGCAGCACACCTACGTTCTGTTGATGGGGCCGGGGGCTGGCGGCACAGCCAGGCAGAGCTGGCAGGGCCTGTCACGTTCGCCGCACCGAGCGCCGAAGCCACGAGAACAATGAGACTTCCTCTCTGCTTCTGGTGTTTTCTTCCTTCATTTCATTACGGAAGATCTAACGAGATAGTGGGGGCCGAGCAGTGCTTGCCGAAAGGTTGGCACCTTTGCTTTGTGGAAAAACAGGGGGTTGCTGCTTGTACCATCACTTGGATCTGCCCAATACCTTTGGGAGCGCATTCAGGGGGAAGTTTGAACAAAATCAGCTTTCTGTGTGGGCAGTGTTCTTCAGGTGGCTCCATGTTCTCACAAGCCCCACACTGGGGTGTTTTCTTCCATAAGTGATTTCGTACGTACCGTGTATAAAAACCCAGGCGCTGTCCTTGGCCGGAGTCATTTTGTTTGCCCGCTCTTCAGAACTCTGCGTGCTGCTCTAGACAGCAGGGTTACGCTGGGGATGTTCAAAGGGCATTGCTCTCTTCTGCTCCTTTTTTCCTTTTCTCTTTCTTGTTACCATCTCTGCAAGGTAAATTTCTCGTGCAAGGAAGGAAAGAAGACAGGAGTGCATTGCAAAACAGACCGTGTTCCGAGAAGAAAGCCCTTCCTGGAAAGTCTGAGCTAGAGGAGTACTTTGAAATATTTCCTTACGCTCCAGCGTTCTTAGCATGGTATTTAATAGCAAATGTCACTAGAAAGTCACCTGGCTGGTTATGTTTTGCACTGACATTTTGTTTATTTACTTAGGTTAGTAACAAGGGAGAAGATGAGGAAGGGTGAGAAAACAGCCTTGATTGATACATCTACTTCATTAATCTACTTCATTAATAGATGGAATAAATTTGGTAGTGCACAACTACAGAATAGCCCCATAACACAGTGCGGGGGCTGAGGGCAACTCCTTCTCTGAATGGAATGGGTGTTTCTTCCCCTCTTTAGTTACTATATTTCATTATTTTCCAGAATCAAAAATACCTGGAATATTCACTGATTCCTTCTGAGCACTTGTGGCTCTTCTTTACCATAAATGGTTTTACTACGAACCCAAATTAATTTCAGTTTATTTTCACAAAGAGGGTCAAGTGGCTGATAACAAGCATTCAGCTTTAGCAGTGGAGTAACCTTGTTTCCCTTGGGCTGCCGGACCCAGGGATGATGGTTCTGTCAGGCACGTGCAGTGACTGATGTCCCACAGATGAGAGAAACAGCAGTTTGACATCTTCCTCTAGTAGACGAGGAGGAAACTCCAATCTTCAGTGAAGTCAGTGATAAAATGCTGATTTATTTCAGTTGAGTCATAACATCCCCGTAAAACTCCTGCAGTTTTTCCAGAGTGTCATTTCTGCTGGTTGGGGAGCTGTGGTGGAGCTTGTAGGGCATGGGCTGTACAGGTGGTGGAGGCCAGAGGTACGTATGGGTTTAAGAAGGACTTGGGCACAGCTGAGGATGGGTTCTGAGGGAGGAGGAGGGACAGCAGTTTCACAGCTGAGCTGGACCCATGGACTATCAGAGCTGGAGAGAAGAGACGCCGCCAGAAGGATTGTTCTGCAGCTGCCTTGTACCTTTCCTGAGGCATCTGCCATGAGCTTCCATGGCACACGAGTCACTGACTAAAAGTCTCTTTCATTTGGCTCATGCAGACTTTCCTAGAGATGGTTGGTTTGTGTATTTTATAGTCTGACACACATGCATGTGTGTGTGTATATATATATCTGTGTGTATATACACACTCACTTGTCAGTACAAAGCTTGTTTGTGCCCACAAGGTTCTGGCAGTTGGCTAAAGCAAAAAGTTTTTTATGAGCTGTGTTTTCCTTTGAAGTGCCTTAAAATGGCAATTAAACTTTCCTCCTCTTCTGCTGTTGCTGGTGGCAGCATTTTGCAGAAGCAAACGGAATGAAGACTTGTGTGAAGTTTCACGTCGTTTGTAATTGTTGTTCACATTCAGAGATGGGTTTTTCGACTCATGGATGTCTTAGGAACATGTTTGGTGAGGGTGTACGGCTTGCTGTGGACATGTAATTTTTGTAATCATAATTTGTAAGTATTTGGAAGATGGTTGTGTGTGGCTCTGACATAATTTATTCTATTAGCTGTGATTTTCATACTCCATAACCATGTGCATGGTTAGTACTCTGTGGTTTGCCAAGAGTTCACATACATCTTAACATACATTGAACATACATCGCACGTACATCTGTGTAAAGTACAGCACTAATTCTGCACGTTGGGAGATGACACGANTTTTTTTTTTTTTTTAAACTCAGCTGCCCACCACCAACGAAAGGATGAGGAGCAACTGGCACATATAGATCTAGCATTCTGGCTTTGTAACTTGTTTTTTAATCGGTTGTTTTAAGGGGAGCTTTAGTGTTATTAAGCTGCATTTCTTTGTCCTTGAGTATTAAGAATCAGAAACAATTCTTAGTAGCAAGAGAGAGGTAGAATCCCAGCCCGGAATTCTGATACAGAGCCTGGGACAGGTTTTTGCAGCAGTGCCGCCTGCCTCCTCTGGGTAAGTGTTCTGGTGCAGACAGACCTTTTCCTCTTGAGAAGTGGAAATGGAGCCAACCTGGTATATGTTATTTCTCCCTGTGATACGTTTTCTCTGTTGCCTTATTAGAGCCTGGCCGTGCTATTCCTGGCATATTAGAGGTGGCTGACGCAGTCTAATCTGTAAGCAGCTGGGTGAGTGGCTCCGTAAGAGCCTTATCGGGTGGGAATGCAGGAGGTGGGAGCCATCCCACAGCGCCGGGCAGCCCAGAGCCCATGGGCTCCAGGGGTTCTCAAACCTGAGGACTTGAGCAGCTGAGAAAACCCCTGTTCTCCTTCAAGGTTCCAGTGGATTTTAAAGCAAGCCCTGTTAGATACCAGCCTGTAACACTGGACGTTAACGTTGGCCATTTGTGCGATTGTTACCGCATGTGTTAAAGAGCCGCTGCCACCCATTTGCAGCTAATGTGTTTATTAGGCGCCTTCCCAGTGGCATCTTGAAGTGTCTTTCAGGTAAAAAATTCATGAGCGTTATTGGCTTTCAGGCTGCAAATGGAATATGTCTTCTCCCGGCTGCCTAATACAGCACTCTAAAGCCATTACAGCGGAGTAAGGGGAAGGAGTGTTGAGGAAGGAGCCTCTGGCTTAAGCATTTGTTTATAGTTTGCCTCAGCTTTGTGTGGACTGAGCAAAACTGCGAGTGCTGGGTGCTGGAGCCAGTTTTCTATTCTGTTACACATGGCCTCCACAGCGCGCGCTAGTAAATTGTGTTCCTTCACTTAGTTCTAGTTCGGGGAGTTCAAGAAAAAGGTAGAATTGAGTAAATATTCCCACAAACCGTGTTTTAATGTCATTTGTCGCAGGCTCTCTAAATTAAATTCCATCTTGTAAGTAACCAGTGCTGTTTTCACGGAGAGGAGGCTGCAGGTGCAGCTCGGATTTTAGTGTAAGTCCTTTAAAGGCGACTAGAGTTGCTCAGCTTTTTGCTACCACCTTCACTGGAGAAACTCTTGTTTCCTATTCTTGCTTTATGCTGTGGGACCGTTGCAGAGATTTTAGGCAGGAAAAAATAAATGAAAATTTAAATTAAAAATCCTTGAATGAAAGACTTCGGGGTCTTTTGGTGGTTTTGGTATCAATATTAAATATTTTCTGAATCAGAAATGGAGCCAGTGAAAAAAAGAGTTCATAAGCAGGAAAAAATGTGAAGAATCAGAAGCTGCATGTGACTTCCAGCTTTCCTCTGGCTGCTACCAGAATTAGTCTGCACGGAGCCCATCAGTCATCTCAAAAGCGAGACTGAAAGCTGCTAGTCACGGGAACTTCGCAGGAAAAGGGTATGAATTAGGCTTGATGTGTGCTCGAGTTTATAGTTGACCATGGGAATGTGAGCTGGTTGTATTTTTAGATTGGGCTCAGACTTTTCACTGACTTGTAATGTTTTTTGGTCAGTAAACAGCGTTTTTGCTGTTTGTCACTTTAATAACTCAGGCTGTCAATTTATCTGCACTAGCTGGATGTGTGGTGGACAGGGAGGGTGGCAGCGGCACCACTACCTGACCATCCCTTGCACGGTGCTGTACCTTTCTCCTGCTCCTTTTCCAATCGAAACAGCCGCTTTGGAGGTGTAATCCTCATTTATTCTTTAACTGCCTTGGTCGGACTTATAATAAATCTGACAGTTTAGCAAGCCTTGGTTGGAAGATGGCCTGCCCTGATAAGAGATAAAATGCACATTATCTTCTTCGGCAGGGACTCGGGGTGATTAACAGGATTCACAGGTGCTGAGGGTCGCGGCCAGAGGGATTGCTCCGTGCAGCGTTGGAGGAGCAGAGGAGATGTTACCAGCTCACACCACTGATCCGTGCTGGGTTTTCCTGTCTCCTCCTTCACAGGGCCTCTGTTTTTCGGGGTTTTTTTTCTCCGGCGTGTTTTATTTTGGGGTTTACACTGTTGTATTTTTTTCCCCTTTGAAGGATGAATGTCTTGTAAAAATCTGTTTGCTGTTGCTTCACAATGAGGTTAGATCTGCCTGTATGCTTCAACTTGGAGCGGTTGGTGGTGGGGGATGTGAGGGAGGATGTGCTGTCACGATGAGAGCAGAAACCATTGTTTTATTACTGATAACAAGAAAAAGTGCATTTAAGCCTCTTCTAAGCGCTGTTGTTTCGACCTCCCAACATGTGACAGAAACCCATCAGGTCTCAGTGACTGTAACGACTGATGTAGACTGTCCAGGAGTTCATTCATTTAACTTTTCAGTGTTTGTGATTTGTGTTTAACAACTAGAAAAATTAGCCGGTGACTTTGGTCTGCAAGTATTTTAGATGCTTATGCCTGTGGTGGTGAAATGGAGATAGCAGGAAAATACCCTCATGGTGGTGAATGTAAACACAGAGAAAGTATTTTCCTACCTGAGATGTCCTGTTGGTACAGGTCATCCTTGGAGCCTAATATTAGTTCTTCGGGTATTTTTAGTAACAATCGTTCTGCTTCTCTAATTATCTCCTTCCTTGTACGAAAACGCCACAGCAATGGTGTTTATCTTTCCATTGCTCCCGTGCTCCTCAGCGATGCCCAGCGGAATTGAAGCTTGGGGACATCTGAGTCAGCATTGGAAGTTCAGCTCTTCCTTATTGTTGTAGGGGGGTTTTTTCATAGGAAGAATGAAAAAAACTTAGCGTATACTGAGAAGAAAAACTTGCTGCCACCACTGAAGGCACAATACGAATGCTATGGTGGGATGCAGTGTTCGTGTTGTGGGGTACAGTGCAGCTCCTGGACACCTTGCTCAACAGCACAGGGAGTAGCTGGTCTCGCGTGACCGATCATTCCAATAAAAGTCGATTTAGTTCAGCATCTGACACATCATGATGCTGTTTTTTTCATAAACACACATCTCTGTCTCTCTCTCCTCAGCGTAGTGATTTCTGCTGGAGTTTTTTTTTACCAATTCCCAATTTGGTTAATCCTTTTCCTATTCTCTGTCATGCTAATCAAGCTTTACCCTCTTTTTCTTGACTTTTGTTTCAGAGGACATCAGTAGAACTGATAGTACATTTCCATTTCTTCCAAAAGCACTAAATCAGCCGAACTCTTCAATTTCTTTCTGCTTTCTGGAAATTCTGCTAAGATGTATGAAAAGATCAGAGGAGCAGGGCGAATGCTGCTTTCGCATCTAAGGTAGTTCCCTGTAGATGAGGTTTATTGGAGTAAAACTTTGAGCCTCTCGCTTGTCATTCTGCTCGAGGTGACTTCAGTTTTGAATTGATGTGTTTCCTGGAATAATTCGGGCTTCAAATTTGGGAGCTCTGTCTTCTCATCCAAAAAGCCATCCTTGCAGATCAGGAGCCTAAAAATATCTAGAAGAACTTTTAAAGTTCCTAAATTGTCTTGTAATAAACGACTAATTTATTTAATGATGTAAATTTTTGTGTATTATGACACTATTAGTAATAATTAATAACAAAGAGATTTTGAGGTGGATAAATTAATGTGTATGGAGAGAGAGTTAGAGCAGAACCCAAGAAGCCCTACATGCAGTTTAGCTGACCCTGACTCACAGATGTTCGTTTGTATGTCTAAAATTAATCTATCAATTCAATCTACATTCATGAGGTTTTCCCCTTCTCACTCAAAAGTTTCCTGAGTGCTTATTCTTCGGCGCTATATGTGCCCAGAAGTACTTTCCTCTGAAAAACGTGGTTTTATTTCCTTGCTTGTGCCACGTTAACTTTGTAGAAGTACCCAGACCCTCCAGAGATCTTCATCTAGCAGTGTGCTCGGATCTTCAATGTGAATTAGCTCATGGAAAAAAATTGAAATACCTGGTTTCTGTTTAAAAGACATCAAGAGACTGGGGAGGTGCTCACCTCTTTGACGGTGCTCGACTTGTTCGAGTCATTGCTAAGAAATGGGAGATACAGGTCTGACACCCTGCTCAGCCCAAGAATCCAAACCTCAACCCCCTGTGTCCTGAGACCATGCTGGAACTACTTACCCGTGAGTTTATTGCTTCGTAACCGGCCAGTTTTGGGAGTGTGTGTTTAGAACCATTTACGATGTTTAATAAGGAGAGAAGAAGGTGCTAGTTTCATACCAGCAATGCTGCTTTGGTTGCCTTAAGTACACAAGGATGAAGTTCAGATGGTTTATTTTTAACGTTTCCTCTGAAGGCTGGTACCCAAATAGACCTAGCGGAGCTCCCACAGGATAGCATCAGTGTGCATGCAAGAAGTGAGCTGTGCTTCGGTGGAGCTACCAGTGAAAAGTTGGTTCCTGCAAAAATAAACTTCACTTTGAAATAAGCCTGGCCAAATAGGTGGGAAAATGGTCAGTAACTGCTCCTCCCTCTACAAGAAAGCAAAGAGGAGCAGTTGTGGAGGGGGTGCTCCCTCTAGATGCTCACCCCTTACAGCTCCTGGGGAGAAGATGACTGTTGAATGTTTGACAGGTTTTCATTAATTCTTGTGCTTGCTTTTCTCAAGAAAAGTAGTTAACTGATTTACATTTCTCGGTTATTACTTGGGAAGCGTAAGAAACGAAGAGATTCCCCAGCCTGATTTTTCTTCTGAACTTCAGATCACCATCTGAGTCTGTCTGGGAGATCAGATGATCTCGGGAATGTACAACTTCCATCACGCTGATGATTTTTTCTCACCCTGGTCAGTGAAAAATGTCATCATTGGAGCAGAGCCGCAGGGACGGTTCCAGCTTTGCACTGGCCAAGAGATGGACCTGCTGACTTCTCACAACTTCTCTTTAAGTTTTGTCAGAGTTTTCTTAATAGCATCTTTTTGGCAGGATTTCCCTGGGCCACACGTTGCACAGATTATAATAAGCTTGTGCTGTTTTAACACCCGGTAGCTTGAGAAGGTCGATCGTATGTACTAAACATTTCTCAGTTCCTCAGTGGTCCCTAGTGTTGAGAGATGTTCTGTGCCGGCGACACCGTACCTGTACGTGTGTGAGCGTGTTCTTCTGATGTTTGGCTAAAGCTACCACATACACGTTTCGTTTCATGTATTAATTCTGTTGTGTTTTTCTCGTTGTGTGGCACTGCGGCTTTTCCTTTTGTCTTTCCTCATCCAACCTTGCAAAATTGCGATGAAAAATCAGCAACCCAGGCACAGAACTTATTTATCTGTTCTTACATAACCGGTAACAATCGGAGAGATGATAATGCTTTCCTCGGCCACCACAGATTTTTATCGCAGTATTTTTATCAGTACCTTTCAGACAAACTTGTGTTTCAAATTATAGATTTGCTGAGTAAAAACTGAGGTGAGCGTGGAACGAGAAACTTGGGAATATGAGCAGAGCACTCAGGACTTTTCCACCATAACCCTTTCTCCTACTTTCTTCCTTCCAGTTGCTGATATGTGTTCAAGATGAGTGGGATGGGAGAAAATACCTCTGACCCATCCAGAGCAGAGTCGAGAAAGCGCAAGGATCCCGATCAGCTCGGACCCAGGTCAGACCATTGATACCTGAAGGTGTTGAAAGATTCAAAACAAATGTTTCACGCACATGTATTTTTCAGTTAGAAAACGACAAACTTGCTGATCTTGCCAAGAGAAGTTGGTACCAAACGCCTCTGCTGTTGTACCTCTGGAGGGGAGTGGGGCTGGACTGGGGGTGGGGGCTGTTATTTTTGTAGTGAGGGAGGGCAGCTCTCTCTGGGTTTGTGAAACTGCTTCTCAAACCCTTCGCAACCATCTTTGAGCTGACCAGAAGGCAAGTGAACTGGCATTAAATCGGGCATTTTTGCAAATCTCTCTTTCAGCCCTAAAAGAAGCACTGAGAAACGCAACCGTGAGCAGGAGAATAAATACATCGAGGAACTTGCAGAGCTCATTTTTGCAAATTTCAATGATATTGACAACTTCAACTTTAAGCCTGACAAATGTGCAATCTTGAAAGAAACTGTGAAGCAAATTCGTCAGATAAAAGAACAAGGTAAGAAGGCTAATTCATTGACTTTGACTATTTTCTGTGGCGTTACTTTATTTTTTGCAAACTCGGTAAGCTTTTCTTTAGCAAATTCCCAAGTTTTTCGTTAATCGGTAATGAAAAATGCTGTAATGTCATGTGAGTGGAGTGTGTTAAGTATTGTATTCAGTATTTTTTGGTAAATAAGCCTCACAGAAAATTCAGAAATTGCTGAGAAAATCAGTCAGTCCAATGTGTGTGTCTAACGAAACTGAAATCAGTCCTGCTGTTACAAAAGTTAAACTGGCAGACGGCTTTGGGGAGGAAAAAAAAGGAAAAAGACCACTTCCATACTCCTGTACAGATGATGAATCCGTACAAAATAGGAATACTCCAGGAGAGTGGGGTATGAAAGTATTCTGCATCCCTCCTTTTGCCGCCTTTTGTTGGTATGAATAGATATTGTGGACCAAATTATCTGCGTCCCTTCAATGATGACATCATATCCTCAACTACAATAGATTTGAAACTATTCTAATCTCTAGATAGGGTCCTGTTATAAATGTAAACCAGAGAACGTGACAGTTTTCTTCCTGTTCTTTGTCTAGAAGATTAGTTTTGCATTTCTTTTCTTCTGATATATTTCCTTTTTAAAGAAAACCCCAAATCTTTCAGAACCTTTGTGGTTTTGACAGCGGGTCTTGTGGCACAGTCTGTCCGGGCAGGCGTGAGCGGCACCGCAGGTGCTTGGGGCAGATTCACGTTCTTACAGCAACTGTGCATCAGTTTTCTTTTAATGTCGAAGATTGTAATCTCTTTACAGACTGTGCTTAGAGCCATTCCCGTGCTTTTCGAACACGTTAATTAACATCTTCCATGTTTTCAGTGTTCTGTGATTTCTGTGGGAAAATGACGCTTCCTTTTCCATGCTGTACGCGTGAAGTTAGAGAAGGGCAGGTGACATGTTGCACAGTTCAGAGACAGGTTTCTTTCTAAACCCAGCAGATCAGTGGATCTGCAGCTTCAGGCATGAGCCTGTTCAAAGCTAAATGGAAAGTGGAAAGTGTCAAATTGTCTCAGCTGCCTCCAGAGTGGCTCTAATTGATTAATCTTTGGGAGTGTTCCTGTTTCTCAGCTTGTTCTCTTCTTATTGCTGTTAGGTTGCCATAATTTCTTTAATGGGTATTCCAGTGAAGTTGCCATGCCCCGTATTAGAAGGGTCCCTCTTAACCTGCCACAGTGTCCATCATCATATTGTACCTTGCTGGCTTTTGAGATTTAATTTTTTTTTTCCTTCTTTTCTTCTTCCTTCTCTCACTTTCAGTTCTGGATTTTTGTTTTACTGTCGCCAGGAGGCACATTCTCCTTATCCTTACCCGAGAAGGGATAAGGACCAAACAGTTGTGTTTTCCTGGGATGCAGGTGCACAGGGAAAAAAAATCTGTTGGTCCACTTGGTGATTCTCTGAGCAGCTCTAGAAAATCTGGTTTGAAAAATCTGGCTCTAACTATTGGCAACTTAAGCAAATCCAGGGTTTTGTTGTTCAGGACCAATGTAACAGAACCAGTTCTCATGCTGTTCAAAATGTTCGCATTCACCAGACCAGGTTACATGTAAATTATCTTGAAGTCATGACGGGCCAGAACTGTGCCAAAGCTGAACGGGTGCTTCACTTCCTAAGCTCATAAAGTTTTATTGCAAAACCAACTCAAGATACAATTCTAAATACAGACTGAAACGCTGTTGTGTGCTGTTCATTTCAACAAGCAGTAGTTTGCAAACCTTGAGCAATAGAGATAGTAAGTTACTCTTGATGATGTTGGCTTGCTGCAAGAGGTTCTGCAGCTGAGAAAGCTCAGACTGTCTGATCGCTCTTTGGGTCTTTGCATCTCACGGCTGGCACAGACCAGACTTTACACCTCCCTGAGGGACGCTGCAAAGCACTGGCACCTTCCAGGTGGTCATTGATAGCATCTCAGGAGCTAGCAACAAAGAGCAGAGCGCAAACTAGATTAAATCAGAACAAGAATCAGATTTCATTAGTGAAAACTTATTTCACAGTTTCGTTGTTTAGAAGTTTTAGTAAATAGGTTGGGGTTTTGAAATAAATATTCCGAATTCACAAATGTTTCCCTATCGATAGAGCTGCGCATTAAGGTCTGATTACTTACAAAAGCACGGTCAGTTTTGAATGCCTTGGAAAGCCATTGGAAGCAGCATGTTTTACAGCTGCTGCTGAGCTCTGACAAGGAGACTTTGTTCGAGGTTCTAGGGATGAAAACGAGGAAGGAAGAAATTCAGACTGATACTCATTTCCCACGTCAAGCTTGCTGGGCTTGTAGCTGAAAAAACCAATAGATTTTTTGCTATAGTAATGCTGTATAATTCAGTATAATGTTATCCGATGCTATTTTATATGCAAATGTATATTTGCAATACTCTATCTGTTATCTTTGTATCATTTCTCACAGTATGTACTTCAAAGATGCCTTAGTTGTGGTATGTGAGAGATTTGGTTTATTACAATTTGAAAGCAAGTTGTAAATATATGCATATGACTGAATTAATTAGAAGAATTAAAGGTATTTGGAAGATGTCACCATTGCATGTAGTTTTAATCTGGATTTTGAAATGTTTTTAGTATTTGGGGAGATGAAGGCAAGTTTCTCTATAACAGCTTAATTTTCTACCGAGGAGTGGTACCGTGTTATCTTTTAATATGTTTGTTATATATTGATACCCTATTATCTATTTGTTACATGTGACAGCTTGAGCATCTCCTGGTTGAGGCTTTGAAACCTCCTTTTCTCCATTATCTAGCTGTGGTTTCACCCTCTTCCCTGAGTTATCAGCAGCATAGTAGCTACAGAGGATACTGGAGGTCACCTTAAACTTCTCCAGCAGCTTCTCTAGCATAGCAGTCTCCTCTGGCCCTTCCAGTTGGGGAGCTGCAGAACATTTAACCTGTGCGAATTGAAAAAGAAGGCTGCTTGTTAATCATGGGGATCTGCCTTTTCTGGTTTCACATTTGACAGAAAAACCAGTTTTCGCAGCACGACGGTGCGATCACGGGGTCACTCCAGCAGATAGTCTGTTGTTGCCTCCAGCACCGGAACGCTGGTAAAATCGCTGGCTGAAGGAAAAGAGCTTGGTTTTAGAGCTGCGAGGGGCGTTACTGCGGCTGCTGCTGCTTTGGATTTATCAGATAGGAGTTTAGATTCGTATTTTACAAAGTATTTAAGCAACTGCCGAAGTTGAAGCAGATGAGTAATCCCTGTTAAGTCAGTGGAACTACTTAAAGGTTTAAAGTTATGTGCATAAATATCTCACCAGATCAGGATATTAAGATGAGGGAGCATACGCAGGCTTGAGTTTTGCTTGTTGCTTTTTGTTTTGCAAATGTTTTAGTGGGTCAATTTTTGCTGTCAGTATTTTTTTTAATGCTGATCATATTTGAGATGGCAGGAGACTGAAAATTGATGCCAGGGGTTTTTTTTAAGGAGTTCTACGTGGCTATTATTATTATTTTTATGTGGCGTGCATTCAGCCTGATAGGATTTTAAGACTGAATTAAGCGTCGGAGGAATTTGTGCTGTGAAGCCAAGCAATTTACGCTGAACATTTACCCCCCCAAAAAAAATTCTATTCCTGAATCTGCTTTGCTGTCTTCCTTTACCTACAACTGGGAGAGATGCGCTGAACGCGGCTTTGATCTTCCTCTGTGCATTGTAAAGCTTCTTGGCTAGATATATACATTGACTTTTTACTACTTGCATGCCTCCAGACACTGGTTTTAAGTACTGCAGCCCATCAGCTGCTTCCCTGCTCTGGTGGAAGGCAGCTCCCTGGGTGTTGCTGACCGTACTGAAGCTGTGGATCACAGGGGTGCTTGGCTTGGACCCTCTCTTGCACATCACTTAAAGCATTTAAGCTGCACTAACAGCTTCTGTTTCGAATAGAGACGAAGCTTTGACTCCCAGTTGTGGCTCAGAGTTGAAGAGAAACTGAATGTTTGCACTGAACTTTGAAGGCACTGGGCTGTTTCAGGTAGCAATAGGAATTACTGGCAGGTGTTACAGGAAAACTTGCTTGCTTGTTTTGCATCCCGCTTGTATTTTGCTTGTCTTTGATCTTTGTTTTATTTTCTTTCCTAACTTCTAAGTGACGACGAGAGAAAATCATTCAGGGTAGTGGAGCATGGCTAGTTATGTTCTGTAGCTGCAAAGATGATTGCAACCTTGGAGCTCTGTAATTCCAATGCTGGGAATGTTGTAAAGGATCGAGCTGCCTCTCCTCTATTTAACGTGCTTCAGAGGATATGTCTCAAGTGTTCTCTCTTTGTTCTTTGCAGGAATATTTTCATTAAAGTTTTTGGGTTTGTTACTTCAATATTTAACAATCATAGAATGGTTTGTATACTTCTGGGACTGTAGTAAAAATGTCTCATATAAGAAACATGGAGACATCTTGTCCTGAAATACAGGATTTTGGAAGCTCCCTCCTTGCAGATAGTGTTTGGCTTTCGGGCTGTATTCCAGCTGCCACTGAGCTCTTTAAACGTCAAAACTTTACAGTTCTTCTTTTGCAGTTTGTCATGTAATTTCTTGAGAACTGTAAACATCATAAATGCATTTAGGGAAAAAAGAAAATGCAGAAGCATGGGTTGACATCCAGCCCTCCATGATATGAGCTGAGCTCTGGAGTCTGGTGCTTCTCACCAGCTGCTATCCCTTCAGAGGTGCCTGGGCAGTGAAAATCCTGAGTTCAGGAGCTAAAGGATATTGGGGGCTGCCCATCCAAGTGTTACTGTTGGTTGTCCCTCGCTGGTGGAAGGTGTGCGGTGTGCCGCAGGGGGCTCAGCACACAGAGGCAATATACGGCCCAACAGCTGGAGTCTGTGGCCAGAACTCATACATGCAACACAGAATATTAGCGGACAGTTAATCGAAAATTGAAGCAGCTTGATGAAGAAATCAATAGGTTCGGTCAGCCCTCCAGAACAGGTTTGAACATCCTCCAGAACACGTACTGTAATGCAGTGGAGCTTCTTGGCGTGACACAGGAGTCACTTGGTGAAACATTCCAGGATGCGTTACGGAGATGCAGCTAGACAGTTGGAGCGGTCCCTTGTCATCCTAAGATGTGTGAGCACGAAGAGCACTAGCCTTCTACTGGCGCTCGCTCTTCTGAGGCACAATTTCCTAGAAAGACTTGGAGCAATCTGCACTTCCCATGGTCCTGCTAAGGGAGATGTCTTCCAGAGGCAGGTTATTCTGTGTCAGATCAGCTCTGGGCCCACGTTCAGCGCTGAAGAGGAAGCGTGCTTAAATATAACAATTGATTTACTTGGAAATGAAAAAATAGAAGAGGAAGAGATATCAAGGTTGTAAATTCTAAATATAGATCGGAAAACTCAGAGAGACCCTCATTTAGACTTCTCTTGGTTTGTTTGTTCTGGTGGAAAAATATTGAGGTATTCTATGCCAATAACATGAATTTCTTCCTTCTTCAGTTCAAAACCTTTCGCCTCCTTAGCTTGGAGGAAATACTTGAATGTTTTGAGTTTATTTTTCTATCTTTAGTTATTTCTTAGTATCCCTCTTGACTTTTCTGAACACAATGCTCCCTATCGCTAGCTGTCAAAAGTGATATTTTTATGTAGGATGGATTTTCTTTGTAATTCCCTAATTTTCGCTTTTCTCTAGAAGTGCTTTATTTTTCAACTTTTGCTGTTTTCTGTTCTCTCCTTTTGTTTTCATTTTTATTTCTTCCCCAGCCACAGTCTCTCTTGCCTTTGGCGTGGCTTTAGCCATCGTTTTGGGACCAGCATCATCGTACCCGTGACGGTTTCATCCCACTCGCTGTTGTCTCTCTGACGCTGTTTGTTCTCTTAGTGCTGCAGGAAGAAATCACCGAATAGTTCTGGGGAATGTGGCAAAACTAATGAATTGTTGAGTGTTGCGCTGCTTGATATCGTGGATTACTGCGGTTACTATTGAGCTTGAAAGTTGAGTCACCATGTGTCTAGCTACTGGAGGCGCTGGTTTTAACTGGACGTTATAACACAGCTTGTCAGACTGTCGTGCTGAATGTTCAGACTAGAATTTCCAAGAGGACTCTTCCTTTCCCTGAGCTCTGTGGTGGTTGTGGGATATTGTCATTTGTTCTTTCTTGGGGACAAGGAGCATATATTCTTTATCTCAACAGCTTAAATCCTTGCTACAGGTTGGGGTCTGGGTTTTTGCGTTGTTTTGTTTGTTTTGGTTTGGTTTGGTTTGGGGTTTTTTGTTTGGTGAAGAGCCGGTGATGGCAGCACTCACCACTGGTGGGAGCTGGGTGTAAGGCAGGTCAAAGCTTCTACTCAGAGGAGAGCTCAGAAAGCTCTCTGAGTAACCAGAGAGAGCAGTACTATTGGCGTTTCATTATTTCTCTGCTTATGGATTATACTGGCTTATTTGAGACTAGGTGCTGATCCCTGCTTCGTGGCTCTGAAATAGAGAACAAGGAACGATAACGCCTAATTAATTAAGCTGTAAGTGTAGTTCAGCCTATTGAAGGCAACCCATTTGTACCTATCAGCTCTATTAGCACACGTTGGAAAATGTAATTTAAATTAATGTAACTGAGATTAAAAGTGACTTTGTCTGGATGTAAATCTTAGCAACGAGATAAGCCAAACTTTTCCAGGGTGATGAAAAGAGATCTTTTAATTTTAGAGAATGTCTTAAATGAAACGTGTTAGTAGTCATTACCATCCTTCCAAGAGCCATGCTGTGTCCATAGTGCATGTAGAACTATATGAAATCAACCTTAAACACAGTTTGGTAAAGGATTTGCATTTAAAAATTCCTTTAAGTGACTAACCTGCAGAAGGTAACAGGTTCTTTTGGTTTTCATTCTGCTTCCCTTGAAGTAATAGGAATGTTTCTGTTTCTACATCAACTTCAGTGTTCGGCTGAGGCCCATGTTGGTGGATTAGAGAAGCAAGAAGGGGCCCAGTTTCTATTCCTGAACACTGGACTATTCTAGGAAGAAAACTTTACTTGTCCTTAGTGATTTAGAGCTTTTTCGTACAAGATTTATCTGCTATAATCTGGACTATTAGAAGCAGTAGGAGCCCTACTATCCATGTTAGCGTGGCCACATTAAATTAAACATGTTTCTGCTCTTCCTTGGCTGTCTTCAATTATCTGTGCTCTGTTTTGGCCCAGGCTTTATTATGGAAACTTTTCTGTTCCATGGGCTCACGGGGAGCCCATGATCCATCACAGTTCTTCTCGGTGCGCCATATTAGGATCTGGAAAACTTCTGCAGTCGTCGATGGCAGTTTATAAAAGCGGAAAGATCTTTGCCTTTTGTTGTGCACGATCTGGCGTGTCACAAAGATTTATCTTCCGCGTCCTAAAATAAAGGAGATATTTAGTAATCGTGGCGCTGTGGCACTCGACGAAAGGGAATCATCTGGTTCCTCTTAGCACTCGGTTGAGCACATGAGAGCAAGGCTTCAAGAGATGGAGGCTGGCGAGATTAATAAGCCTTTCCAGCACGTTATTTTGGCCCAAGTTTTGGAAAGCTCCGAGTTTCATTAGCTTGGCAATTGCGTCTGCAGATTCTAGTCGAAAGAGTGTTAACGCTTGTATCTTGGATTTTCAAAATCTCGCCTGTGTTTTTGCATGTCAGAGAACCGGCTGGAGAGCTGCTAACTTTTGTGAAAGCCGTGTATTATTTCTGAGATGGCGATGGAGCCGTTTTGAACGAAACTGTCAGATCCTGCCACATTTCTCGTCTCTGGAAACACCAGCTCAGCCAAAATGTTAGAGAACATCAGGCTCCCACCATTTAGACATTCATGTTAATACTGTTTTTAGAGATGAATTGTCAAAACAAGATGAGGTTACTCATTAAGTAAATATCTAACCGTTACAAAATCCTAAATGCCAAAAAATACAGTGAAATTTTCTGTCCTAATTCAGTACATACCAAAGAAAATAATTACTTTGTTAAAGCAAGCGATGCCAAATATTCGTATCTGATATTTCAGTGCGGAGGTCAGCTCTCTTGGCTCCTTCTTTCGAGATTCAGCCTTATTAACGCGGCAGATTTTCAGTCAGCGCTGACGGACGTGTGGTGTTTGTTATCATGCACACTTGAGTGGTTTACTCGAGTGTTTCAAAGTCATCTACACACCATCAGAGGCAGATCTGGCCCCTGGATATGCACGTGTTTGTGTGTACAGCCATAGATACAGACATTTGAATCTGCTTGTCTGATTCCAGAATAGAATAATAAGTGACTGATTAAATTGGGGGTATTTTTGGGTAGGGCACTGATAGCCAATGCACTTCATCCTCCTGGGTTGTCCAAAAAAACCCCAACCAAAAC
>WEIS01006128.1:0-10975 GCA_013389965.1 Todus mexicanus | reverse complement strand
TTCCCTGTCTGAGAGAGCAAGTGAGCGGGATGCAGTGTCTGTGCAAAGTCTAATTTTTACAAAACCAGAAAAAGGCAGGTCAGGAGAGTGATTTCAGTGGGGTGCAGCTACAGTTGTGCTGAGAGATAAAACGTGACTTCTGGTCTCCTGCACAGCCCCTTGTGTCTAATGGTGTGGCTGAGCTTTGGCTGCAGCCTGTCCCTCCATGAAGTATTAAGGCTGTCCTTCCTTTCCCTACCTATTGTCAGGAATCCTACAAGAACCTAATATCCCTGAGGGCTCTGTTAAAATGGGATTGAAATCATGCAGCTGGATTTAACAAGGGAAAATAAACTCAAAACCCCATCTGGCAAGAGGGGCAAGGAGGACAGCAGAAATTACTGAATTTGCTGCTTCTACTTCAACAGATATGGTAAGATTATTTTTCTTACGATAGTTTGGGTTTGGTGGGGGGGTTTTGTTTTGCTTTTTTGTTTGAAACCCCATGACCTATTTTGATGTCAGACTGCAATTAAAACACATCTGAAAATTCTAATCTAGTATTTATAACAATAGTGTTTCACACATGATATAAAAGCATCCATACAAAACACATCGAAGGAGTGGGAAGTGTTTAGTTTTCTCCCTGTGGGCTCTGCCCCTGTGTATCAGCAAGACGAGTCACCAAAAGAGTAGCAGAGCCAATGATGTTTTCATCCAATTGACCTGTGATCTATTTTGCTACTGGTTTACCTACCGTAATGACCCCTGTTTGTCCCATCCTTGCACATCTAGGGTAAGCACTGGGGCCTGGGGTAAAGAAAGAGTATTTGCAGTGGCTAGTGGAGAGCCGCATCCATACTGGTTGTCTGGCTGCTGTCAGCCAAGAAGTGTCCTAGCAAAGTTCCTCCTCTGCTTTCCCCAAAGAAAGCACAAATTTGAAGGTAGCTCATCTTCTCAGCTGCTAATTATCAGGATGCGAGTTGGGGTCTTGTTATCTGAGATATTTTTTCCTCTGTGTCAAATTTGATTGAAATTGGCTAACAGATTCAAAAATAGTAGCAGCAGATGAGATGAACAGACTGAATACACTTTGGGGTTTTTAGAAATGGAGGGAAAAAAACCAACAAAAACAACTAGTGGAGCTCGAGGAACCTCTTGTAAATTTGTTTGGGTTTGTGTTTGGTTGGGTTTTTTTATTGTACTGGAAGTTAGCTGAGAAATTAAAACCGTTTGACTCTGACACATGCAAATACAGAACCAAGCCTGGAAATTCATGGGAAAGGTGGAACATCCTTTCCTCGGCCTCTGAAGCTTTTCCCCAAAAGGTGGCAGTCTCTGCTAGCAGGAATGTGTCTGTCTCTTGCAGATGGATGCTTTTCCTTGAGGTTCATTCAGTTCTGTGTTCTGCATTGGTTGGCTGGGGTTTTTTTCCTCCCCTCCTCCTCCATAACCTTTATCTTTCAAATGAGACCAGCAGCCTGTATATTTGACAAATATTTGTCTAGCACCGTAAATGCACACAGACTTAAAAATGACCTTTGAGTTAAACCAGAGCAGATTCCCACACAAAAAGGAATTAGTTTTGGTTAGGGTGCTTTGGCTTGGGGTTTTTTTGCCTAAGCTGTATAAACAGAAATTATTAGAATACATGCTGTGAATGCTTCATCTTCGCATTTGTGGCTGTGCTTCCACAACCTCTTAATGGTATCACACTTACAATAGTTCCCCCAAAACCCCGGCAAAGGCAGGCCTGGACCTGTACGCTCCCATTACAAGGAAGGTTTCCTGGCTTCTTCAGTGTTTGCTCCATTTGGGTTCAGATGTGGAGGACCTGAAACTATCCCTGTATCATAATTCTGACCTTGTGGAGCTAACACACTCTCTGCTTAATGAAGTTTTTTCTGGTGGAGCTGTATTTTACTTCCCTGCCTTTATTCTGCAGCTCCACAGGTATAGTTTTTCCTGAGCCACTGCTGAGTCTGACAGCAGCGACAAGCCTGTGGGTTCTCCTGCAAGATCCGGCTGGTGGCCATCATGGGATGAGTGGGAATGCACTTCATACCCTGATGTTTCCACCCTCCACCCCCCTCACATCCTTATGCACATGATTTCCTCATCTACTTCTGTAGTCTTCTCCCTGGAGAGCTCAATGAATCTAAGGAAAGGAGTGGAAAATGTCTGAAGAAGCAGCTAATTCTGTCCTTCTATTTGGGGACAGAAACCCAAGTTTACCTCTTGGGACACTCAAAGGCATGTGCTGGTTGTTGCTTAAAAACAAATGGAAAAACAGACTTTCCAGAATGGATCTTTCACACTCAGGAGCCTGACAATTGTATTTCAGGCCCTTTTTGAAGTAGGGCAGATTAACAATGGTATTGTAGAGACAAATTCACTGGGACTGAGCTGGTTTTACTGTATAGACAGTCTAAAGTAGATTTCTCTTTACAGCATGACAATTTCCATGTCAGTCTGGTTGGAATAAAAGTACCTTCATATGAATAATAATTCAAACTAGCAGAGTACCATTAGAAATTTCATTTAACTAAGCAGTTTGTATTGACAAGTCTGTTCTGTTCTAGGACTGCCTTCTCTTGTTAATCGATGAATTGTTGTTTTAAAAAATCTTACTTATCTTCACTCAAAAAGTTATAGGACTTGGAAGGAATGCCTTGCTTTCTTGTGTGCGTGTGGATTTGTTGTTGTTGTTTGTTTGGTGTTAAGAATGCATTTGTCTGCCAGACTCTGAGGAGTTGGTGAGTGCAAAATTCAGATGCTTGCCTCGCTACTGCTTTTAGGAAGAGGCTTTGGTACCACTGTTGTCTGCATTGAGGCTTCACACAATGGGACAAGTAGTCAAAAGCCAACAGCACAGAAAAGGGCTAAGGGCAGCTTCACATCAGAGAAGATTCAGATCAGAGGAGCAGTAATTGTCAAAAGCACTGAACAGCTTCTGTACAGTGACTGATAGGATTGGAACTTCCTTTCTTGGGGAAAAAAGCTACCAAGAAAGGGTGGACAAAAGTCCACAGGGAAGGAGAAGGTAAAAAGGAATTGTTTACTGCTGCTTGTAGTGTGAGATCCAGGGGGCACGAACAATTTTAGTGTGTTTGAGGTTTAAAGCGAGAGGTGGTGGTTTGTAAGTCATCTGAGCTGCTGAGCAGATGCTAGAGGTGCTAGAACTTCCTATGGGTTCAAGAGTTCTGGGTTCAAGGAGTCTCACAAGGAGACCTCTGATTCGTGCTGACCCCAGCAGGGCAATCTGGTGAGGCGTTACCACATGCTTGCGCTAGTCTTATGTTTTTCCCTGAGCTTCTGGTACTTGCAAGTGTCAGAAATGAGGCTAACCTAGGGTGCAGAGACTGATGTGGCCAAAAGATGGACCCATCCATTATGCATGTTGTGATTTTTTTAAATGCTATAATAACAAATTTTCTTTTGGATAAGAGCTAGTTGAAAGTCAAACTAGTATAGCCTTTAAAGGTTTTCTTTCTCTCTTAAGCAATCACGACTTCTAAGTAACTTTTCTCCTTTCAAAGAAATATTTCACATGTGTGATAGGAAATTAGATGATTCGAATTATTTCACAACTGGTGTAAAATTTGCTTCCTTTTTTTTTTTTTTTTTTTTTTACCCCCTCCCTTTCTTCTTGGCTTGGCACACTACAGCTCCTCACTAGAGGCCAGATTCTGGGAGCTGAATGCCAAAACTCCCACAGAAAGTTTCCTGGAGGAGTTTGGCAGAGGAAACCCCACTTTTTTTTTTTTTTTTTCCTTTATTAGAGATATTTTTTCCCTTTGGTTTTCTTTTTTCTCTTTTTTTTTATTTCTCTCTCTCCCTCTCTCTGTGGAGCATTTGTTTTGCTTGTGTTTTGACTGAACCAAAAAAGGGGAAGAAAAAAGGGGGGAGCAAACAAAAAGCCCCCCACCTAGCTGGTTCCTCCCTTGTGGATAGAAATACTATGCCCATGTTCGTTCTGTGCACATTGCAGAGAGTGACTTAAATGCAGAGAAGCTGCCACTGTCATTAGCGGAAACACTTTCATGAATGATTTTTAAGGTTTTTCAAAACTCTCATTTCTTTTCCAGTTAAATTTTTGTTTATTTTTGTCAGCTGGCATTTGAAACCCATTGAAACACTGGAGACCTGCTTGGTTAGGTGCTAAGAGTTCCAGTGTGGTGGAATCATCAATAATCCAACAACACACTAGCCCAACCATAAGTTATGTAACTTTATTAATATCTCTTAACTTTTTGTTTCTAAAATCTACTAGGGAATAAATTTCCTAATCAGATAAGGAGAGGAATGAATGTTAAATGCACGTTGCTTTAAAATAGACCTGGAGTTTTAGTTTCTTTGGATCTCTGTTGCAAAGATGTTCGGATCAAAGCTTATTTCTTTAATGACAAATAAATTGCATTAAATACAATTATATGTCTTTCATGAAGATTCAAAGACAGAGCTTGTCAGCCATGCAAATATTTTGGTACACACATTACAGGTTTCTTCTGGGCTGGGAAACTTCTAATTTAATTTAAGAAATGAGTGGGGGAGAATCATTTATAATAATAAAATCACTGTTTCAGAAGAAAAGAGTAGGAGCCTGTTTACTGCCTTCAGTGGGCTTTAGATCAGAAGCAAAATTATCACAGTTATCTCTAATGCTCTTAAAATTATTGTAATAAACTTCCTTTTCTTCTCTTCAGTATCCACATGGAAAATCTTGTAGTCTCTGCTAATTTTGAGACAACAGTTTCCCTGACTTTATTAGAGGCTTTCCAGAACCGTGTTAATGAAACAATGAGACATGATAGGTTGGGTGTTATGGTCTAATAATGATCTGCCTTGGAGGTTAATGGCACTTGGCTCACAGCCTCCTGGTAATAGGCAGCGTGTGCACTCGCTGCCCAGGTGTAGCGTTGTTAATTCGCTTTGGTTTACTCCAGGCTGTGTATGCATCATCGAAGCATTTGGCCCTTCGTTCTTCAGCTCCAGCTTAACCTGGTGTTTGAGGACAATGGCAAGATTTTGCCAAATAAAGGCAATGCATCTCAAAATAGGGACTTTTCTAATGCCTTACCCTGTGGTTTGTGGGGAGCCGCCTCCTGCAGGAGAGACAGGAGCAGAGGTGGGGTGAGAGGAGCCTTCCCCCTCTACCTTGGGCAGCAGCCTGGCCAGCATTCCTGATACCACGCTTCCTTGCCTGATGCAAGGCTGCAGCTGGCACAGAGTCGTGCTTTGCTGTCCTCTCCCCCTACCCCGCTCTCCTCAGGAGATGGTAGCAGGCTGTGCCACTTCTGCTACACACTTTGTGAAACCTTCAACTTTAAAATTAAACCTTGAGGATGAAGAGGCTGAAGCACCATGGGAAGCGGATGGAAGCACAGTTTACTTCCAGGGCTCCCTTATCCAGGGCTTGGAAACTTCACAGATGGATTTACTTTAGCTGTGGGATGGGAATGAGAAGGGCTGGAGGCAGGGGCAGAAGCAGAGTGGCACAGGATTGCGTGAGGCAGGACAAGCTCCTCGTGTCACAATGTGGTGGTGTTCTGTGTTTTTACTTACCGAGGTAGTGTGCACTCAAGCTTAATGCTTTTTTTTACTTGAATTATTGTTGTTGCTGTAAAGAAAGGCAACAACATGAGACTGCTGAATAACGATGTGTAATTCGCTTAAACTTGTGAGTGAGGGAGGGGGCATTTTGTTTAGCTGAGGTGTATTCTGGAAGAGGAAGAAGCCCAGAGGCTTAAGAACGAACTGTATATATAACTTCCTTAGGTTGCAATTAAAACCCTCCTCCAAATCCTTCTGCTATAGTAAAAATAAGAAAACTGAAACCAAACTACCTACTTATTGTTGCGTTACCCCCAGGCCTGTTTGGCAGTGTTACAAAGTAGAGCACCGAGTACATTTGCTACCTGGTGGGAATGATGCAGATGCTGCTCTTGAAAGAGGCACCACTGCCTGCAACTCCGATTTTGAGTTACTCAACGAGCCCAAGTGCTGCCCTGCATCTGGTAGAAAAGGGCCTAGAAGAGCAAATTTGGATCTGATTCTCTCCTGATGAATTTTCCTTGTAGGCAGGCAAGCTTGGGACCCCAGCATTCACTTCAGACACTGCAGCTGTCATCACACTGACCATGTAGAGAATGAATATTTCTGTACTTCAAATCAGTTGCTTAACTAAGAATCCTTTCCAGGGTGAAATGCTTCCACCATTTGGAGGCAAGGGAATACAATAATGCTGTATATTTGTTTTGGTGTTTTTCTTGTAGAGTGATTTCTTTTTGTGCTGTGCTTTTTATTTTATTAGTGTTTGAAGTTGGAGTTTCTTAGCCGTATAACTAGACTCTGCAGTGATGTCCAGTGATAGCCTCTTGCATGGGAGGTGTGATAACTATGAATTTATAGTGCAAAACAAGTTTTTTAAATGTTATCTAGAAAAGGATGGATTTGAAGTGGAGAATATTAAAATATCATCGTTTCTCTGTAGTACCTTCTGGCCCAAATCTTTCTGCTGAAACTTCGATTCCTGAAAAGAGTAAAGATGCTGCTTCTGTGAGGTTGCTGCTGCTCTGTTCTCCAGATGCACCCACGTCTGAAGGAGTGTCTCCACATGAGAGCAATGCCTGCAGCCTAACCTCGTGGGAGACCAGGTGTGCTGTAGGATGGCGGGGCTCAGGAAGCCAGAGCTCTATTTCTGGCTTTGTCAAGGACCTGGCATATGACCTGGGGAAAGGCACTCTGCCTCTCCCTGTCGGTGTTTCCTTTCCTGTTTATATAGCCTGCATACTCTTCAGGCAGTTTTCTCTGATTGCGTTCAGTGTTGAGTGTCTATTTCTCCTCATCTCTGCAGGGCTATTTATCCGCTGTCTGATGGTGGATAAATTAAGAGCCAAGGAGGTCCATCATGATGCCGGTCAGGGATTTGCCTGTGAACAGCAAACACATCTGCTCTTTCCTGTGAAAGAGATGGTTCTTTCTGTCATGACTGTTAAGTCATTTTTTCCCCAATTAAATTGCCTTGTTCTAAGTTCCAGAAAATTATTAATATAGTAGCCACTGCATTACTTTTTTTTTTTTTAAGAGGTCAGAATGGACATGAGAAGGTAAGGTACTGAAACAATAATTTGTCGCCTACAGGTCTTTCTTGACAATTAGTGTTTGTTATGAAACATACTTGTGGTATTGTGTAGTAACAACAATTTATGTGCAAGTAATAATTCAGAGGATGATACTTTTTTTTAGGGGAAAATACATCACTGTGTCCTGAGATAGGCAAGGCAGCCGTATCCCCGGATCCAACCAGCAGTGAGGCTAGTGATGTAGTCTCCAGTAGCCAGTTCCCATGTGTTCTTGCCCCTAGAGACACCCCTGGCTCCCAGGGCAGTTCGTCTCCTCACCAACTAGTTGTGCTCACTCTTTGCTTGCACTCACACACTCTCTCGCACACCTGCATTCATGCCATGGACACATGGGTCCTCCTACCTGTGGTCTGACTCTGGTAGCTGCACTCAGACCCACATATGCATATAATGAGTAGGCTTTCTCACCCAGTAAAAGAGTCAGGAATTAATTTAATAAGAAGATAGGTCAAGGTGCAGACAGATGAGTGTACCGAACAGCCAAGTGGTTACGTGTGATCAACTCTTTATATCCCCTTACCTCCCTGTTTTCCCCATACTTGTTCATCCCCAAATCACCTAAATCCATCCCTTTTCCCAGGTGTGGCTGCTTCCTTAAACATCCTGTAGTAAGTCTTGTGTAAGCCCGAAATGCTGTCCCCCATAGCCCATAATGTATCCCATGCCCCTTCGCAGGAACCTCTCTCCATCTAAAAGGTGCACTCGTGTTGACCCATCTTGATGGGTTTCATGCCTGGATACTGGGGCTAAAGTCTTGCTGGGACAGATCCAGGAGGGGCCCAAGCTGGGTCTCGCTTCTTCTGAGTCCTTAATTTGGGTTCCCACCTGCCTTTGTGCCTCCGTGCTCCTCTGGGATTGTGAAGATCAGGCTGTGCTAGGCTGGTGGCTCCTGTGAGAGCTTGTGAATAGCCAGGGCAGAGAATTATATGGGCTTCCACTCCTGCCCCAGTCTCACTGTGCTTATTTGGATGCATGCAGATGAATTTTTAACCGCATAGTCTAACACTCTTGAGGTTTTCTTTTCAACTTAATAAATGGCTAGGAAAAATGTGAGTAAGCAGGAAAACCCAAATCTGTAGCTGGCTAATTCGTGGCCACCCAATATGCTTAGTGCCTGAGAAACTCATGTGTCATCCTTGTCAAAACCATATAGCGAAACCTAAGGCAAAACAACGTCGCCGCTTTTCCACATTAGCGTTTTGTCTCTTGCTTACTACATTGTTTTAAACATCATTCTTCGAACTGTAAGAACAAAACTGTAATTAGTATGCACAGCAGATACAGCAAGTTCAAAAATGGAAATGAAGCAATAAACCCTGAGGCAGCATAACCGCATCTTGGTTGTCGCTGGCGTGTTACAGAGGCAGTAATGACATACGGAAGTGTATGGCTTCATGGGAAGATGAGATAGGAGATGTTTATGAAGGTTAATGCAATTTCTGCACAAAAATTGAAGGGCTTTATCTGATGATGAAGATGATGATGTTGGTAACAAACTCCTGGTTTTGTCCTTGCGGCAGGTTTAAGTTGCTTGTCCGGCTAGTTATTTGTTGTGCCACTGTCTGTAGCGAGTTGAAAGCTAGCAGGTTTCCTTTTCTTCTCCTCTATCATCACCAAATTCTTCTACAAACTACCAACCTTCTTGTCAACCTGGGCAAGCATCAAACCTGAAAACAAGCCTGCTCTCCACCCTCACCTTTTGCAAAAATGGTTTCTTTTGCAAATAAAAAGCAAGCAGGAAGAAAGACACAAATAGCGAGTCTTTCTCTTCCCAGCGATGCTGGGTGGTGGCTGCATGTTTAGCACAGAGAACCTTTTTTGAAGAAGTGCATGCTCCGATTTGAGCAGACTGAGTGCAGGGCCGTGGTTGGTCAGAGCTCGTGAGAGCTCAGTGTGGACATACACAGGGATGAGCTGACTGCAAGCCAGAATGAAATAATCAGTATCTCAGATCTTGTCCATGCTAAAAACCAATAAATTCCACAACCTTGCCGATTCCAGAGAACTGTGTTTTATGCAACCCACAAATACAGTTGAACTGGTACTGCCAGTGTCGTGATAGTTTTATATGAGTGTCCTTCCCATTCATTCTCATATAGGAAACCATGAACAATGCTAGTAGAAGATAAATAAAGCTGTTCTGTGTCACCGTACCAATGGTCTCAAACACACTTTCTCACTGTCACAGTGACTGACCACCTGGTAACCACGGAGGACCTTGTGTGATGACACTTTGCACACCTGTGTGCATCAGCACATACAAAGCCTTAAAGTGAAACCCACCCCAGACACAGTCGTCCCCTTACATCTTCAGTGGGAAAGAGGAACCTAGTGTGCTGTGAGGGCAGAGAGCCTGCTAGTGGAAATCCAGCTCTGCCTCCTCAAGGTGCTCTGGAAAGTTAATGCGTGGAGATGAGGATGAGGCCCAAGTGAGTTATTTGGGGAGTAGCATTAAGTTACGGTCACAATATAGCCCTGCAGCATAACCTGAATCAAGAAAACTGAATTAATAATAATGCTTTGAGGTGCAAGTGAAAGAAAGGCTAAGGTAAACCGTTCTGCTGTTTCTTAAAAAAATTAATCCCTTGTATTATTTTTTTTTTTAACGGAGATTTTCCAATGTAAACACAGAAAAGAGCAGTTAGAGATACTCTGAAGTGCCTTTCACCATAAGCCTTCTGTCCTCTTGAAAATGGGAATTAGTTACATTGTTCTGAGCAGTTGTAGACAAATACTACAATGTTTACCCTTGTAGAACTTGTTATCTATGATAATCTGGGTAAAACAACAGCACTTCAAAGCAAAGATAAAACATAGATAAATATATTTTTCCACCTGTGACCTTATTATTCCACTCTATTATTCTGTATTTTGACCAGGTAGTTTCTAATTTCTTTTCCCTTCCGATAAAATAATTTGTAGGTTTAATTGAGGTTTTCTGAACTGAAAACCGATGCCTAGCACTTTATTTTTTCTTCTTTTTTTTTTTTTCCCACGAGAACCTCTCACTTTGTGGTTGCTTGAGGAAGTTGACTTAAGCAATTTAAAATGTAGTCGTGGCTTATTTAGAAAAAGACGCTGGCCGTTAACACAAATATATGCCTCAATATGCTAACAGGTGCAAGAGCTGTCTCATCACGTGATGACTACAGGAAACCTATTAACCATAGTGCTTGGGTTAAAGACAGGTCACACTGATAATTAGATACAGAAAGTCAAATTTCTTTTGCTATATCTTTTTCTTTCATTCTTCTTTTCCCTCAGGTTTTCCTGCTACTGCCCGTGCTTACAGCTGGAATTTGAAGTTTTCTGTGTTCTAGAGTCAGTCTGAAAGGTTGTGACACTCATTAAAATCAGGGACAGTCATAGCTGTAGTAGGAACAGAAATAGAGGTGTGAGGTTAAGCAGATGTCAGCATTCATTATGAACTTCTGTGCTCTTTCAGGTTTCAGGTCACAGCTTCCAAATACTTTCTACATACTGCTAAAATAAAGCTCCTGAAAACATAAACTGAAAAATCCAAAGTTACTGTCTAAGTTCTTGCTTAGATTGCTCTACAGGTCTTGTATAAGACACCATTTGGGTTTGGTTTTTTAGGGCTACGACTTTTCTTCCTCATTGTAAAGAGAGAGCACGCACACACAAAATATAGAAAAACCTTTGAAATAAATTTCAACTTTAATAAGGAGTAGCCTTCTTCTATACTACCTATTCCATCAGGTCTATACTCTGGGCATGTAGGTGTGTATATAGTCCATCTCAAAGTTCTGTAGCAGCTCAGTAAAAATCGGTTGATTTTCTACATTACCAGTTTTTGTAGGCAGGGGAACCCAAATGATTCATCCTTAGCT
>WEIS01006126.1:523-33635 GCA_013389965.1 Todus mexicanus | reverse complement strand
CAAAAAACCCCCAAACCCCAAAAGGGACTTGCTAAGGCTTGATTCGATGCCCTTTGAAGTCAGCAGAATTCCTTCCACTGCCTCCCAGTGACACTGGATTTGGCCTGTTAGAGCTTCTGAATAGCTAGCATTATTTCTCTTTCACTGAATATTAACGTGTCTAATTGTAATACTCCGATCAGCTCTTTCTCAGAGATTTCCATCACTGAACCCTCTGCGGGCTTTCGAGGAGGTCCGCATTTCTTGACATTGCCTCTTGGAAGAACCCAGTAAGTAGCTGTCTTGAACTGCATTTGGCTTGGTGCTAAAGCCATATGAACAGACACCTTCCTGAGAAACTACCCCTGGCCCAGTTATTAATATAATGGTACAAAGTACTGCCTAGGAAAGAGAGGAAGAAAGGAAGTAAAACAAAAATAGAGAAAGCAAAACAGGAGGGGAGAGAGAGAAAGAAAGAAAGAAAGAAAGAAAGAAAGAAAGAAAGAACAACAAAAGTGAGAGAGAGGAGAATAAAAAACCTCTACATAAGAAGCATTTAAAATAAATCTGGCTGAAACATATTACAAAATCACATTTGTGTAAAATACACGAAAATACTTGTCAAGTATTTTCTTACAATCTACTAATTCTTTTTTAAAAAACACATATTTGTGATTGCATTATGCAAAAGCTGAGCTTGTTGCTTCCCACCTACAAAGCTTCAAGTTTCTTTGAAGGTTTTTTTTTTTGTTCTTTTTTTTTTTTTTTTAATACGAAAGTAATTTAAAATGTGTTCTTTTTTCCACAAGTTATTTTACAAAAATAGTTTTGAATTAGGGATTAGTTGCAGTCCTAACTGTTTCAAACGTCTCAAAACTAATGTTGAAAGTAACAAGTTCATTCCATTTAAAGTCTGGAGGTAGGTCTTTGTCAATCAATTAGTCTATTTCTTTAAACAATTCATTTGAGGTACAAACTTGGACAGCAATATTTAAACATTACAGCTAAATTTTTTTCTATGTCATGTAGTGTCATTGAAGAAAATTATCCTCACAAACCTATCAGCAATTCAGTACAAAAATATATTCAAGTTAACAGTACATTACACAGAAGTCTAGCAGAGAATAGGGTTAAGTACATTAAAAAAAAAACAACCAACCAACCAAAAACAAACCAAGAGAAAGAAAAATACATAGTCATGCTGAAACACAATAAAGATATTGCTTCCTTAACTGCAATTAAGTGTTGAAGCAGAAGTAAGGGGAAACTGCAGATACTCATGATTATCTACCCAGTAAAAATTTCCTGCATTGAATGTGTATAGCAGCATGTATTTATCGGTCTGTCGAGTTATTTGCAAAAATCAGAGGTAGTATTGAATAGTGGGGTAATATTGCATATCTGGTGCTAAAAGTGCTGCTTTGAATGAAAAGATGGAGAAATGCCACTGGCACAGAGGTGCTCAGTGAACCATCCTATGTCAAAATACATTGCTTAAAGTAATGCACAAGCTTAGCTGAGGTACGTGGTGTTGGTTCTTGTATCATGACTAGTAAGGAGGAGAGATTAAATTCTTCTGAAATACACTGGTACGGGGCAAGTGGAACTGGTCAAAACTAAGCAAAACATCTGGATTATTTTTGTTCAGGTAAGTTCATGATTCATTTTGAGGTACCTTTCTGTATCTTTTAAAAGACTTTTCTTGATGAAGACTTAGTCAATAGTGGCGTAAGAGTATTTTTTGTCAGTCATTTTTGTTTCCATAGACAACGCCTGGCTCTACAGAAAGCTGACTCTGTCTGGCTTCCTATCGTCCAGAAGATGAGGGCTGTTCATTTTGTTTACTACTACTTCTGCTGATATGTTTGTATTTATAACTATACAACGTATCTTTGTCTTTCTTCCCTTTTGCTAAATGAAAGTACCTTTTTTGTGTTGATTTCTTTCTTCCAATTAACAGCTGAACGAAGTGAAAAATCAGCTTTCAATATTTTTCCTGAAATAACAGTAAGTCTTAAAAACAAATAAAATCATGTACAAGTCTAAAAGGAGGTTATTAAAAAAAAAAAAAAAAGAGTAGTATCTATCCCTTATCTTTGGTGTTCTAAAACAGGGAGTTCACTAAGTAGGGAGTGGGTTGCTGGAAGTGTTGCAAGGCTTTAGTGTTACACACTCAGCCTTTCCAATTTCAATGCCCATTATAATGACTATGTTACAAGTTTCTTGTTCGTATGCAGTGCAGTGAATGACATAAACCTGATTCGGAGCTCTTCTTTACCCATTCACCCTTACTTAGCAGCTCAAACAAACTATTAGTAGGTTAAGAAAAAAGAAAACAGTAATTAAAAGTTGCATCGTTAATCTGTGTCCCCTTTGTGTTACAGCAGTTTTTCACTAAACCTGGGACTGTGAAGGGATTACAAAGAAGATAATTAGTCAAATCCTTTTTAAGGTTATGTGATTTTTTTTTTCCCCCAGGCAAAAGTGGAAAGACCATGGCAATAGAAAACAAGTGGTCAAGGCAGTGTCTTCTCCCTTCAAAAGATCCAACTGCTGATGAGGTAGAAATTGCATGGTGCGGTCTCCTAGTCTTCCTCTGCAGACTCTTGTGAGGACGTTTCTTCAGTCTCTTCCTAGAATACACAAAGAGAAAAAATAAATACAGCGGTGACCACACATTTTAGGCTGCCACTTCACTCTTCCCTCATGCAGGTGACAAAATACCTTTTACAACTGCTGTGACACCTCAGGAAGCCACTTTGAAGAGGATAGGAAGGTCCCCTGCTCTCTGATCCCCCCACTTTGCCTTGCCAGACTCTTCACTGGGTGCCTAGAAAAAGTAATCTGTGCCGTGCTCTGTCATAGGCCTCTTACAGCCAGCTGACATGCCAGCTAGAAAATAGTATCCAATGTTAAGCGGGTGCTCTGGGATGCCTTCTCCTCCTCATGGGCTGTCCTCCTCCACCCTAGCGCCGCCTTCATGCGGGCCTGACCAAATGTAATGCTCTTATACTGCTTATTTAACAAATGTGCAGTACCTTTCAGGACACGGGTGGTAAACTGGGGGCAATAAACATTTCTGATAAAAGCAGCTGTCAGTGAAAAGTTGTTTTTTTATCAAACGCTGCACACCATTGCCTAAGACAGCACATGAAAAAGATCTAGGAAGAAGAGGAATTTACCTCCTCAGCCAACTGAGACCTTTTAAGAATGACCAGCTTAAAACAGCTTAGAACAGTCTTCATACTTTAATAGATTTGATTTTCCACATGGCTTCATTTCGTCTGGGTGGCTAACTGACACAATTTATAACTCTCTTCCTTTCCCAGGCCACTACAGTACACCATTCAGCAGAGCATGCCTTAAAGCTTGCCTGCGTTATATGACCAAACTTCCATTCATTAGTGTTTGAAACACCTCAGCTGTGAAGGGCTCCTAAATGCTACCATGTGTGACACTGCTGCGGAGGAGCGGCATCAAGGAAAAACACTGGGCTTTAATCATAGGCCACTGCTCACTGAAATCCCCTTTCAAAAGGTTTCAACCTTCCCCCTGCCCTCCTCCCTGCAAGAAAAGGCTGAAGAGAGAAAAAAAAAAAAAAAAAAAAAAAAAAGCAAAGCTGTAAATCCAAGGAATAAACATAAGTATAAATGAATGGGTGACAGCTTAAAAAATATAACCATAGCAGCATCAAGCCATGAGATTTCACACTGGTTTTGTTTAGTCTGCTGTGGGTTATGTGGGAAATGTGAAAAGCATGAAGCGAATGCTCCCCCCTCTCCCATCATACCCCTACCCCTTGCCAAAGCTTGGGCCTCAGATATTTAAGCCAGCAGGTTTATACCTCTTGACTAGGAAACAGGCCATGACCCTGGGGTACTCTCTCGAGCACCAGGCACAAAGAAAGATGTAGCATGATCAAAGCCATGGATGGAGGAAAGAGAGCAAAGTCAAGTGTCAGCTACCCTCTGACCTTGAATTTTCAATTAATATTTAAATTCTAGAAGACACTGATCTATCATGCAGATGAGCAATTTCTTCCTCACAACTCATGTCCACTCCTAGCAGAGTTATATTCACAGTGCTGCTATAAAAATGATCTCCAACTCATGAAATGATTAAGCAAATTTTACTCAGTCTCTGGTGGCAGTGGGGGACCTGATCTCACACTCCACCGAATCCCATTAACGCTTAATTCATTTCCCCTGCTTATCTTCCCCGCAGAACAGGATTGTGACTGTTACAATATTTCAGTCAAGACGAAAAATGGTGTCTACAGGCATTTGACGACAGTGCAAAATATATTGGGGTTTGAGCTTTGGTATTTCAGAACTCGGGATGATCGTGCCAAACACTGGCTTTGCCTCCAAGCTAAGTATTTCAGTTAAAAATTACAACTGTGGGTTCTGTGCTCTTAACATAACGCAGGTAGACTTAGTCTGGTATTTGACGATGATCATGTGCTTAATTCCTTACAGCACCGTGGTCAGCCCAGAGCCTCTCATCATCATTTCTCAGAAGACGGTGGCGCACATGTGGGCGTGAAGTGGCAGCTCTCTTTGTTTTATGCTTGGCTTGTCAGGAGGCTACTGAAACCTGATGGACTCATTTTCCATGAAGCTGGACTTCCGATCACAGCGTAAGAAGTATGGGGGAGAGGCAAAGTGTGTGGAAGAACACACTTCAGAGCCCAGCCAGGGTGATCACAGAGAGCTATTTTTAGTTAAAGAGCTTCCCACTCTAGTGATTTTTACTGTGAACCTCACAATCTTTTTTTTTTTCTTTCCTTGTTGTCCCTGCTGCGGTGACCAAGAAAATTAACGAGAAGCTCTTTCTTCATATATATATATGTTCATGCAATGAAGGATGACTTTCATCTGCACATGTACGTGTAAATGTGTGTACCTGTAAGGATGAGAAATCAAAAATCAAGCTAACATCCTCCCTTCAAATATTTAAATAAATTAACTAATTATTAAAAAATATTTGAGATTGGCAGATTTCAAATTCACATTGGTCTTGGGAAAGACTTCTTTTCATGAAGACAAGCTGGCAAAGAGATCAGGTTTTGTGCAACCAAAGTAAAACTTCATTAAATTCATTCCTTGCAAAAGCCTACGATAGCTCAGCTACAGACGGATGATTTTAAGCCAACATATCATGTAAGTCTCTTGTCAAGACACAGATGGAGACATGATTGCTGCTCTGACGTGCTTACAATGCAAACAAAGGGATAATACAAATCAGACATACATGTATGGAAGGACCCAAAGGAAGACACAAGTAAATGTTCTGAAAGACAAAATGCAGATGTGTAGCACAGGAACAGAGCAGGATTTTCTTCACTTGTGAAAAAACTGTTGCAAATATTGAAAGAGCATACAGCTGTGATCCTCAACCCACCCTTTGCCTTTACAGCACCCAGTTCCCCCCTCCCCCCCACCCCATTTCTCTCCAAAAGATGGAGAGGTGCAGGTGTTTTGAAAACTGTGCACCTCTTAGAAGCGGCAAACGGGCTCTGAACTGAGCCATTTCAACCAGAGATTCACTGAAGTGCAGGGTTTGGCATGTCAGAGCACTGGGCACCTCAGTGGAAGGATGCTTTACCATCAGTTAGCACTGTCTAGGCACTTAACAAGTCCTCACAGACCCACCAAGGTTGACGGCATAGCCATATAGCATAGGATGAGACCCTGAGTCAAAAGTCAAAGGAGGAACTGGAACTGGAGTTAAATACTTTGTAAGTCCAGATGAAGAGCAGAAATCAAGAAGGAAAGCACGATCAGTACAGCGAGACATTAGAAACCCCTCAGTCACGGCCTGATAACCACGCAGTGCATAAATTCAGCAATAACACCACAGGAATTGCTAAGCCCACAAGCAAAGGCTTCAGGTTACATGGCAGCCTTAATTCAGGTTGTTCTCACCTTTCAGGTGCGTTCAAAATAGTTGTGGAGACAGAATGGTGACAAGTGCTAATTGAGCATAAATGTTCATCGACCCAGTTTTGCCTGGAACAGGTACTCCCCTGGCTATTCATTTTCTGCAGCAGCAAGCTAGTGAGTGGCTGGGCTAGCAGACTGCAGAGAAACCTGAGAAAAAACAACCAGGCCAGATCTGGCCAGCAGGGAAGCCACAGCCACACAGAGTTCAGGGTGAACAGGACAAGCCCCTGTAGGGTAAGGTAAATACTCACATCCATGGCTCAGGCTTTACTGCCTCCTTGCTAGTATCCCAGGAAGCTCCCTGTGCATCTGTGTGCTCCTCCCTATACATGTATCCTCAGGGGCTGACTGACACAGGGATGTGCTCCAGAAGTAGTTTTACTTGGCATGTCCTGTCCTCCGTTGTCCCATGCATGGGTACATTTATTCTGAGTTGCTACACGTCATAGTGTGATATTGTAAGACAAAATGCAAGCCAGCACCCTGAATTGTTCCCACCCTTAACAGCTGTAACTGCCCTGTCAAGCTGGGAGTGATGGGGTGCTGCTGTCTCTCCCTAAAAGGAGCAGCGAGAAGGCTTTCTCCGAAGCTCCTATGTGCACAAATACTTAACAGGTCTTTTCTTGAGGGTTATCACTGGCAAGCGGCTGGCGGATTCAGACACTAGACTGGGACTCTCCTCTCTGACTGATGCTGGGCCCCAGCAGGAGAGAAAGGACAAATGTTTCCCCCCAATGCCTGCCAGCAGGTATCTGCCCTCAGAAGGGCTACTCTGCAGCAGGGGCTGGCACTGCTGTTGTTAGCCCTGATTTAATAGTGGTGAAGGTAAGAAAAAGGCCAAGGAGGTAGGACAGTAGGCCTCAGTTAGAAGTGCTATCTGCAGCTTGTATGCTTATTTGGGCTTGCCTAACTCAGAGTTTGGGGCTATTTTCGATGCCCTGTTTATCTCATCTGGTATCCAAGAGTCAGGCCAGAAGAGTGTTGGTCTCCCGTGTCATGACCATCTGCTCTGTGTGGATGTCTGTGATCCCCCGGGACATCTAAAAGGGCACAGAACAGCAGTGTTGAGGTGTGTGGACCCACTAACCTGCTCCACAGCTATGATGCTGCCTCTCTGCTTTTTAAGATTTCTCACTATGCAAAAACAAACTGGTGTATACTGCAGGAATATGTGAAGTGATAACCACCAACATGCAAACCTCATTCCTAAAGCTCAGAGGTGGCACTGTCTGGAATGGGGCTGTGCAATGAATAAGTGTATTTGAACTACAGTGTCTTTTCAGGTTAGCGTCACCCCATGTTGCCCAGAGACTTCTTCACCATGATATCCCCCGCAGGTGAAATGTAGCTCTACTGTCCACCCAAGAGCTGCATTTGGTGATTCACATTTGGTTGCTGCAGGCTATTTTTCTGGTAGTACAAGCAGTCAGTAGCATCCTGGCGTCCTCAGGGCTTAGTTTGGTCTCTGTACATCCTCCGCATTACTTTTTTTTTTTTTTTTTTATGGAACCCCACAAAGTGGTTACAACAAAACTCCATAAAGAGACAACTGTTGGTGTTCCAGAGGAACATTCCATCCACCTGCAGAAGGGCAACTGTTTAGCATTTTTGTAAAAATGTTTCTTTTGTTCTAATACCCTGGGGCAAAGCTGCTTTATAGCTACTTCAAGATTAGTTGTCCTTGCCTCAAGAAACTCACTGGCAATTCAGCTGGCGATTCATTTTTTTCACTTTTTGCTGATGAATTTCTGAACAGTGGATTTAAAAAACCAGAATCAATGTTGTGAGATGAACTGCAGGGTCATAGTAATACTACATATAGAGCCCCTGAATTTGTCAGAGCTTTTATTTTATAACAAAGTATTAGCTATTGGCACAGAATTTACTGGCTGCTTTCTAAGCCCGAGAGGGTATGCTTGAATAGATACGTCAAAAAGAACTGCTGACAAGAGCAACTTTCAAACTGTGGACCATTGTCTGCTGTTAACTTGTTTGAAATCCACTGGCATGCAAGATAATATTTTCAGAGGACTCCCTGAAGCCAGTGGCTCCTATTGCAGATGCAGGGGCCCAGGCTGTGCCCAGCTGAGACATGGGGCCATCCCAACTGCTCCACAGCCCATGCACCAAACCACTTTAGAAATTCTTACGGTGCCGATACATACTCAGAGGAGGTTTGCCCTGCGTGAAGCTTAGGCTGGGATCTGCTGCTTCAAACTGCTTCACTCTCTATGAAAGCGCACTGGTGAGAATGGTGACAGCTGTCACTCAGCAGTAACACTTAGTGTAATTCCAGAAGCTGGATTCAGAGCTCAAATTGTTGCAGGTATTTATTTCACACAGCACAATAAAAATATTTATTAGGGCAGAAGAGATCACCATTACCATCTACAAAAAGGCCACACAACTCTCCATGTTGCTGGATAAAACGTGTTTTTAAGAAGGACATCTAAGGAAATTATTTTGTTGCAGAAACTCTGTATCCAAACAGATGTAAGTCAACTAGTCCACATGCAAGCAACTCCGTATCCAAACAGATGTAAATTCAACCAGCCCACAAGCAAGCAACTTCTATGCACTGTCACTGCTAGCTTGCAAGAAGGAGCACAGTTTCTCTAGTTTGGTAACTAAAAGCACAACTAAAAACTCTGTGTACAGAGCAGTTCTGAGACCTTTGAGGCCCTGCCCTCTCCCAGCACTGTTTCTGCAGTTGCTGACTAAGGCATGGGACAGCCCTGGGGACAGTGAGCAGACAGATCCTCCCAAGGAAGCAAAATTCCCACTACTTAAATGATGTTCAAGATAAACAGAAAGATACACAGGGACATAGCAGCTGATGGGGCAGATTTAAGAACTGGAAACCAACATTCTTGCTTTAAATGTGGAAATTCCTATGGACCTTGCCTCTAATGGCCCACCTTGACACATAAGAATGTTGGCCTTCAAAAGACTACAGACTTGACCATAGCAGTAAGCAGCCTTGCTGAGCTGATGCTTAACTTTCCCAAAGTCCAAGTGCATGCTGGTGGGCATGTGCAGAGCTGCCTAATGCTCTTGGGAGTAGTCAATAGGCTGGCAAGAGTATTAAAAATAATTTGGATTTGGAGACGGCCTCAGAATTTCCACTCTCAGGAAGCCAGTGCACAACAGACAGCAAAAATAAGACTTACCTTTGAATGTACATGCATGTAAAAGCATTGAATCAGAAACTACATGCAGACTTGTTTTGAATTCCCCATGCTCTCTGATATGAAGCAAATACTTCACGCTGGGTTTTCTACCTTCTAGGAAGAAGCCTACCAACCAAGCCCAGACAAACAACAGAGGTAGACGTTAGAGAAAGTTACAATCCTTGCACACTTGGGAACTGCTCCTACAGATCCTCTTCCTCTGCTGGAGGAAGTGTCTCGAAAGGCGTGGCCAAGTTTTGGTCCCTGAGTAACAGGTTAACTGAAGGAGACCAGAACACTGCTCAGGCAATGCCCCAGGATAGGACAAGACAGGACATTCCTCCTGAACACAGAATAGCCTTCTTTGAGCACAGATTCAGGACTCTTCTTCTTGTTAGATTAAGGGGGATTTAAAAAACATTTCTCTCTCTCCTAGCTTATCTCGCACTAGGAGAACTGTTTGATATAATGGAGTGATAATGAGTCTCTTTGGTTACTTCGAGAGAAAAGGGCTTATCTGACACAGGATTCTTAAATCCAAGAGGGCTCATGCTGAGAGCTTCCAGAGACAGGAATTAGGTTGGCTGATATTTAGATACCCTATAATGTACCTGTCTTAGGCTCTGCCTCTCAACATCTTCTACAGAAAGGCTTGAATAAACGTCAGCTCCAGGTGCCCAACTTTGCAACGGATTTTAGAGTAACCCGAAAGTTAACTCTGCAATGAGGTTTCTGCAAGGCAGCAGGTCACTCACTGCTGAAGCCTGGGCTGCTAAAGCCTTTTGAAATCGAGACTCAGCTGTCTAAATTATGTCAGGCCAGATTTCTTAAACACGTTTTGGCATCTGAGTATAGCAAGTGCCTTTTTGACCTAAACAGGTCAAAACACTTCGAAAAAAATCTGTTCCCCATGTGATTAAAAGGAGAGTGAAAATCTCCAGCAAGATCTCAGTACCAGTCAGAGAATTTTGCAGGAAGCATCATTTAGAGCCTGCAAAGCACAGACCTAAAGTGAAAATGGCACTTGAAGGAACCGCAGGTGCTGTGCTAATACTGACAGAGACGTATTTTGTCTTGGAAAGCTTCAAGTCTACAAGATGTAAACAGTTCTGGTGGGAAGGAAATAAAACATAAGGAAAAGAAGGCAGTGGTGCTGTTATAAACATATACAACCAAGCTGGACTAACCCCAACTTTGAGAAGCTGCTATTACAATCCCCTCGTGGAAGCTTTAAACTGGAGTGGTAGACTGCTCTGCATTCAAACAGCACACCACACTCCAGAGCCAAAACCCAGACTTCAGTGTAAGGAAAGCAGAGGTTCTAGTAACAGTTTCTAATCACTAAGATTTATGTCCATAATTAGACAAAAGAAGACAAAAAGGTGGATGCCAATCTTTAACAGTCCTTAGGCTTGTACAATACACTGGAACACCATGGGTTACTGCATTAACTGAGCTATCTTGTGGCAGTTTAGATGGCAAAGCCCAAAATGATACTGGAGTCCATACAGGTAAACTTGAGGGAGTCTGTCTTCCTCCTGAGCTTCTGCGGTACTTGAAACAGCGACAGTTTCTGTGCATATTTTATAAGCACTATGGTTAAGGACTCCCAGAATGGAGTAGGAAAAGGAACATTAGGACAGGCTTTGAAATGGAGGTCAAACCCACATCGTTTACCTTTCGCCCTTCCCTATTTTAGAACATGAAAAGGAGGATAAAGGCCTGTTAGATTTCTATTCTCCTCCTCCCCCCAAAAAAGCCCTGACTGCTTGTTACTGGCAGGAAGCAACTGCCAGAAGCTATTCACCTCCAATCCTTTATCACTTGAAAGCACATGACGGCTCCGTCCACAGAGCCACTGACAACTGCTAGCTCGGGAACAGCTATCTAGTTATCTGCGATGATAAATAATAAAATAAAGCATCTTCCTTTTTGAATCCCAGCTGAGAGATTTTGCCAAGTGATCAAACTTGTCTGAACCTCAGAGCAGCAGCTTTGAAGTAATAAGAAAGAGACTGAAAACCTGCAGCCAAGAGCCGCACACACCTCATTAGGGCCCAGCCATGCGGGAAGGCCGAGCGGCAGCCCGGCCCCGCGTACCCGCTAGAAGGGGCTGCGGGAAGGGAAGATAAAAGAGCCTTTCACGGTGGAAGGGCACAACTGGTGACATTTTTATGAGGGGCAGCCCCAGGGCTGAGGGCCCACACCATGCTGTTGCCGTCACCATGCTACTGCCCGTCAGTGCGGACCTGAGGGTGGGCAGGGTGCGGGGACACGGCCGCTGCCCTCGCTCTTCCTCAGTCTCCCCCGACTTCTTTTTCCCTTTCTCTTTTTGTTTCTGAAGGGAAGAGTTGAATGCACTGGGCTCTACCCTCCGCGGGTTGTGCTCAGAAAAGTCCCCCTCAAATGAGAAACATATTTGTGAGAGATAGCGAGCTGGGCTCTCCAATCTGGTTCAGCAGAGTTCATGTGAGACTTTGCGGTATCATTCAGTTAGATTATTTTTTTTCTTTAAAAAACCCCAAAACAAACCAAAAATGCTGAAGTTTAACAGACTTGTAAAATGCTTTTTAAAATGTCTGAAGAGTTTAATCGTAGCTCTTACCACACAGGCACTGGTGGGGCTATGTCCTGGCAGTAATGCCGAGTATTTAACTGTGAGAGCTGAAGTTCTGGGTTTAATTTTCAGCTTCAGACTAAACAGCAGGTCTGCAGAGAAAGGCAGGGCGACGACTCCTGAGCAAAACGAGGTAATGGAAGTGCTTTCCTTGCAAACTTTACTGATCATGTAACCACGGAGCACCTCTTTGTGCAGGCGAAAGTGCAAAATCAGAAAAGTTTGTGTTGATTTTAATAAACTCTCCCCCTCCTCTCACCCCCTCCCTTTTTTTACTGCAAAGAATTCTGCTGCTATTTTATTATGTAATGCTGCAGGCTAAAAATACATCCCTAATTTAAGCCATCTTGCCAATAAATCTACAAATACCAGGTAATCCAAAAAGGGTAGTTATGGTTTAATGACATACTCTTCTTGTCATCTTAATATGTTCAACTCCTAAAGGATTTAGAGTGATGCATTTAAAGATTTTTTTTTTTCAACTTCTTGAATATCTCCACACAATCTGGTGGAAAGGGCGATAAAGTATGATCCTCTTCAGCAGCAACCAAACTTTTCAGGCTCCATCTGTGCCGCAATCCATGCTATCACAGAGTGAAGCCTTTTCTTTCTCTAAGCAAGATAGTCTGATTCAAAGTGAGTGGGGCTGTCCAACTTAATAGGTAGTTATTATTTCCTTTTGATTATAGAACCTTTTAGTAAAGTTTCTTTTCCAGTTGAACACATTCATATTCTATAATCAAATCAGAAAAGGTATCCTGGTGGAAACGTGTGTTCAAAACATGTTTTCTTTTAAGGTTGAGACAGATTTACTGCAATTTATACCTCAATGTTAATATATTTTCCTCTTTCTAAACATGAAAAATACTAATATAAATTACGGCTAATGCCTCACTATATAACACAGTTCTCAGGAGATTCTTAAAGCGATGGGTGAGCTGCCTAACATACTCTAACTGTCTCTTTGCTGTTCTGACTTCAGTTTCCAGATTTTGCCTCAAAATAAGCATGAGAATTAGGAAAGGGGGGCTAGGGGGTGGAAGCCATTCACTGCCCTGAATCTGATATCTCCCAGGTCCTAGAGCTCACATGTCCCTTCCTTCCAGACTCAAGTCTGGTTTCAATGGAGCTCTCATTTTTCTTCCCACTAATCCTGCCATGAGATCAACCATTGGTAACTCTGTGAGAAATTAAATACCAGGATGTGGGAAATCTGAGATCTGAATTCGGGCAGAATGTGGGTGATTCATGTTTTTTTATTTCTCTCCTTCTCTTTTCCCATGGTTGTTGTGTGGCAAACAACTCTCCAAACCTGAGATCAGCCCTGAACAATGTGACTACACTGATAGAGTAGATGCAAAGCAAAAAGTATATTGGTGATTATTATATACTTTTTGAATAAAAGCAACAGTCATTTCTAAAAAGGTATTTTGGCCAACATTTTCGGAAAACATTCTGGTATTTCCAGAAATGCCTTATGATGGGATCAGCAGCAGAGCTTCATCATGGTGATGCTCACCATCTGCTGGCGCAGCTTCATAAAGAATTTAACATTTGTGGCATTGGGATCCCAGTGAAACAGGATCCATTAAATAGTTTGCTATGGTGATGGGAGTGCTACAATGCCCAACAGTCAAACAGTCATTTTGAATGGCTTTTTTCCTTCCTTGGTGTGAGAAAAGCACATTTATTTTTTTATGTAGGTACTATAAGGATGGACTCAAGATGCTTACGAACACCAGACTTGACCGAAGGTCTTTCATGCACTGTTTGGTGATGTGCTGATGTCTGAAAACCACCTATGCACTCCAGTACACTTCAATGTGAAGGATCTAGGAGCACAATTCTCACTGCATGGTCTACTAAGAGGCTGTGATAGCCCCAACCTCCTTACTCTTTCTTTAAACACAGCAGCACCATGTTCACAATATCCAATGAGCGATCCATGACCATGAGCTCTGAATGACTCCCCAAACAGCAGCTTGTCAAGCAGTGCTTGCCATCTAGGTTTCTTCACACCATCACAGACTTAAGTGACAGCACAGTGAGAGTGCCAACGGAAGCAATATGCGATGGAAGCTTCTCTGGGTAAAATGGTTTTAGAGTATCTCTCACGACTTTTATGAATCCTTTGCCTGAGTTGTCCTCTCCAAGCTGAAAGGAAGGATGCATGCTCATATGTCCAGCCTATCTACTGCAACCTTAATGTTTGGCACAGGTGTCACAAGCTGACAGGCTGCCCAGGGAGGCCAGATGTCACCCCAGGGTAGCATGGCAGCACTGATTTCAAGGAAGTAAATTCACCGAATTCCACAAATGCTCCACGTTGACTGACAGAGTAGCTGTGAAATGCTTCTAATTCTTCTTCTATTCCAAGGCTATTATTTTGGGCAACAAGGGGACCTCATAAAATTCCCCAGATGTCACGGAAACCCCAGAACAAAATATGGTGTTGGCTTCTTACTGCTTCCTTCCGCAACATGCTTCAAGATGTGTATCAGTTAACAAGGGCTGAGCATACTGCTCTTTTCCCTAGACAAATCCTTTCTAACAGTGCTGGTACGCAAATACTGTATCTGACCAGCCTAGAAAATTATCTAACAGATTAAAAATGTATTTTCATTGGTCTTAACTTTGATTTTCATTTTGTTTCCTTTATTCCAGCATGCCTCATTTTTAACATACAATTTGCAACAGAATTCGCATGGTCCTGAACCACAAGGCAAAGAAGTAGCAATTTCTAGAAGTGGCCACATGGACGGTCCATGTCTGATGTTTCTTAGTGCAGCAGATGAGCTGGGTTACAGCCCTGGAGTATCTATTAATAATATTTATGTCAGGACACAAGGCATCTTGCAGTGACTTCAGCTGGTTGTGGAGAAGCAACAACAATGCTAACTGAAAGATGCAGAGCCTTTATGAGGAGCTCACAAAGCAAGCTCTCAGTGGAAAGTGATTTCTTCTTGCACAGTCTTCTGACACATCTCATCTTTGCTAATTAGCATTTTGATAATTTTTGTTGCTTTAAGTCCACAGGCTGACTGTTTTGTCAGTTTCAAAATTTCTGGGTATCATTCTGGAAACATCTTCAAATAATCCAGATTTTCAAGGGGTAGCTAAGTACTGCCTAGAATCCTATACATCTGCGATGTAAGATACCCAAGTGCTAGCAGCACAGACTCTTGTTACTTCTGGAAATCTTGGCCAAAATATGTAGCATGTGTATGCAAAAGTAGCAGTGTTTAATTTACTCTTGACTGACAATTTTTTAAACACTGTTCCCAATGAAATCTTCCTCAGTGGTGTTTCCCAAGCACACCTCACAGCTCCTTCTCTTCTGGCTACCATTAGTGAGATTTCAGTTCATGTCAAATCAAAGCCAAATTCTGAACTGCATGAAGCACCTCCCTAAACAGCTTCCGTGGCCACAGCCACGGGGTCAAACACAAAGCCACCCTGTCTACAGCCATTGCCTGCTCATCTTGGGCTCCTTCCCCAAGCAGGGAGGAGAGAGGGAGGCGGTGGGGAGAAGGCCAAGAGGAGCACTGCTGACTCAGGGAAATGTTTTAGCTTACTCCTTCAGCCTCCTGCCTTCTATCACCAACTGCAGCACCTGCTTGGAGCACTACACACGAAGCAGCTCCACAGCTGTAGTCTCTGAACATTTATATGTGCTTTTTAGGGGCCAGTCCTGCCTGTACTGAGGCAACCACCTTTCCCTGTGTACTACAGGGAAAGAGCAGACTTGAGAGCGTACGTGTACTGAATGGGCAGATTGTGATCAATGCTGCATTCAGAAAGCTGCCTCCTGCTTTAGCACTTGTTTCAAGGGAATTAAATGCTGCATATTTGAACAGGTAAATTAACAGATTTTTGCTCTTGTTCAGAGCTGAAGGCTCCTCTTGTGTTGGGCTATGCCACGGCACTCCTGCTCTTCAACTAAGAAATTGGCTGACGTGAACATGACATCTCCAAGTAGCACGTTGCAGCAGCCAAGACTGAATCCCCCAGACAGTCCCTGACAAGCCATGAAGCAAAAATGTCTTGCTAAATCTGATTCCTTTTTGGTCACATCAAATCAGGAGTGTGTGCACCCTCATAGCTCCCTTACACAAGAAGGGAGCATCAGCATCTCAGTTTTAGCAAATGGACAAGCAAGGCACTGGGAGAATTGCCTAAACTGGGAATTGCACACTGCAATGCTCAGTGCTAATGGCTTCAAAGGAAACAAGAGGCTCTTCCAGCACAGTGCTGACTGGGGCAGCTCTGGTCCTTAGGTAGCACATGGGGACACAGGAACAGGCACCTCAGCCTGCCTGGTGGGCCACAGGTACACTAAGGAAGGCAATGCGTAATTCAGTCTGCATTTACTCACTGAATTATGCATCTGAATTTAACAGACAGGACCATCCAAAATCCCGTTTCTTTTGTGCACTCAGGCATTGCCCAGCAGCAATGAGGCCAGTGCTTCTGTGAAGCTGAGACTCAAACAAACCACCTTTCTCCTGGTTGTTCACTCAGTGTTTGGCTCTTCGACCTTTGAATCATTATCTGAGCTGCAACCCAGGTTCAGCAAGCACCATCAAGTACAGTTCTCCTTTGGCAGCCTGGAGCATTGCTGGCATGAGAAATGAGGCTGCTGCTCAGGTAACCTACTTCCAGAGCAACTCCTGGGGCCATCATGTTCATACAAGAAGCAGGCCACGCCAGCTCCCCTGCAAAGCTCGTTCCACTCCCACTACAACCAGATACTGGATCCTTGCAGAGGCCATACAGGGTTTCTAAGTCTGGAACAACATGAGACAGGAGCCTAGGGTAGGCAATGCCTTATGACAGTGCAACTGCTTGGCAAGTGCCTCTCGCTCCTCCGGTGAAGCTGAAGTACCTGCTGACTACAAGAGACATTGGGCAGGGAGGGATTTAGGTATTTTATGACTTGCTCTATTAAATGCCTGCAGGCATTTCTTGTGGTTTTATTTCCAAAAATAGAGTGGGTTTGTTTGTTTGTTTTCTCCAGTCTTTAGACAAACTATTCAGTCTCCTTAACACAATAACGCAATTATAAAAGAAGACTGAATATGTCTTCCTTGGAGAACCACATCATGCAGTTGCCACTGTTTTGCCTTGTAAGCAGAAAGAGGGTAAGAACATAAAGCCCAGCATCCTCCATGAGACTCCATCTACTGCATCCATGAAGAAAGCAAGAGACATTCCTGATTTCCCTAAAATAAAATCCAAACCCCTTCCAGAGCAATGGTAGGTCCATTCCTGAAGTTCAGGCATCCACCTAATTTCTTACTAATTCTGGTTGTAGTCCACAAGCTTGGTGCTATTCTAATCTTGGGATTCTTTTTTTTTTTTCATTTTACACCAAGCAATTCTTCCACGTTATTTGAAACAAAAACAGCAGAACTGGCAACAATGGAACACAATTTGCAAACTGAAGTGATTTTTCATAAGACTTCCCACAAGATTTTTACACACACTTGTGTTCACACTTTATATGGACTTCTAGTGTTCGTTTTCTGCACGCTTTTTTTGTGCACACTTTTCTATGCATACTTTATGTGTATTCTTCTAACTGATACACTGTCTTTCCGACTGTTACGCCGTCTTTCAGACTCAGATACCAAGGAATTGCAAGGATTTGAGATTTTAATAGACCTCCCAAAGAGATGGTAAGATTTTCAAAGGGCTGTTCTACACTCACAGCATTTCTTCACTCCAGCAATTATAAAAGTAAAACGTGTCCTGTTGCCAGAAAACTTTGATAGCCTTCGTGATGTTTTCCTTAAAAATACCTATTTCCTTTGTATTACTTGAGTGTAACTCCCCCATATGGCTGAGGATACTGCTGCTACAAACAGCTTAAAAATGAGGAAATAGAGAAATTTCTATTTCTGTTTGGACTGCTTATTTGCATACCTCGGTAAGAATCTTACCACACCATGATTTTAAGATCTGGCTGTCCATTCTTTGGAGACAGAGCAGATTTCAAAGGAGCATCTTGGTTTTGATGTTGAGGCACATATTTACGTGAAAGTGCTAAACTTACTGACGTCATGCAGTTAGGGTAGCCACCTTTTCTCATTTCCCCAAGGTAGTGTAAAAGTATGCATCAGTAATTGTCACAAAGATGTGTACAGATCACAGTATTCCAAGATTTATATTAATGATATGGGTGTGTAGCTTTCCAGTGCATTTTACTGGTGCATTTGCTGTCTGTGTGTTGGTAAATCTTCAGAGATCTGGGGATTTTTGAAGATATTGTAGATGTTTATATAGGTAACTGTATGGCGCTAAACTGGAGAGTAGGTATCCATAAAGAGATTTAGAGCATGGCAAAGCCCTGCCATGGGCTCTGGGAAACAGTGATGGGAACAGAGCTGTTAGTTATAACATGATATTTTTATCTGGTCTTGCTGCTTCTACATTTTTTAAAATGACACAAACCCAAGAGACATAGGCACTAGAAGCAGTAGCAAGAGTAATGGTGATGTAAACTAATGCTCATAGAAATCTCTGAGAATACACAAAAAATTCAAAGCATAGGAAAGCACTCTGAGATGAAGCCTGACCAAGAGTTCCAGGTACTTTTGCCAAGCCAGGCTGGGGTAACATGCTCACCATCACACAGCAGTTCTTGATTGTAACCTCTTAAAGTCCCCACTGATGAAGAAAGGATACATTTCTAACTTAATCCAGACTGCCACATGGTAAAACCATCTGGGAGGATATTTTGAAGGAAACAGATGGAAAAGGAAGAGATTCCTCTGAATGTAGTGTAAGATTTACATTATCCTCCATGAACTTCCATGTAGTCCCCATGTTTATGTAATTTATCACTATTTCCTTAGACAGCTCAGATTAGGAAGCCTGCATGAGCTCATGTTCTTGTTGTTAATTCTGAGTCTGAACCTCCCTCCTTTAAAGGGAAATTCAGTAGTGTAAAAAGTAAATGAAGAAAGGCAACCAGACTAAAGCGAAACCCAGCAGCATGAAGTTCCTGATCATGCCAGCAACTACAATGTTTTACCTCCTCCTCCTCCTTTCAGCCTCAAGAAGACACTGTCATGAGTGTCTGTTCATAGCAGTAATTTTTGTTTTCTACCATGTACCTACAGCAAGCAAGACCACAATGTTGTGCTGGCTTAAGTGTGGGAGCAAGGCCTATTAAAACTAGGAAGGGTTAAATACAAGGCAATGATTTCACTGACCATCCGTCCCCCAGATCAAGGATTAAAAAAAAAAAAAAAAAAAGAAAAGAAATGTTCTCTGAGTGAAGATACGGCACACAAATAATTTAAAGAGTGTAATTTCACTAGTCATGTTGTGATGACTGGGGATTTCTAAAAAGCCCTCTCTCTTTTCATACATTCTTCTGTGCCCTCTCATTTTCTATACAAACATTTCCTTTACAAATGGGAATGTCACAGGGCCTCCTTTTTTCTCTCTGTCTGTCTCTGACCATGGAGTTGCTGCCGGGGCACTGTGCAGCAGCGGCTGCATCCGGCTGGCTGAAGCAACCTACAGCATCCCCTCCGGAATCATCGCTTCACGAAAGAAGGGACAGGAAGATCCATACAGAGAACCCTGGTGCTTTGGTTCAAGCGCTTACATCATTTGCCATCAATTAAATCTGTCGTTACTTTGTTCTGCTACCGAAAGATGGAGTCTCAGGTCCTCTCTTTGTCCTCTGACACCCCAGGCCAGACTCAGTCCCAGCTATTTCTTCCTCTCTTGCATTACTGCTCGCACTTGATTACTGGTCAAACACTTGCAGGAGTGAGTGCCCAGGGAGATCAGAGACTTAGTGGCACCATATATAACATCACCAGCAACAGCTCTTGCCAGGTGAGGTTGCGGGCAGGGCCACCAGCTCTAGACCCCTTCATCCTGCTGACCCTGGTGGGGATGAGTTCTGCTACATACCAGAGAAAACCACAACATGAAAAGCCTCCTGGGAGTCTTTTGCCTCCCGGATTGGCCTCCTTTGCACAGCAGGGTTTAAGCCTTCTTGTCTCTCAGGTGCCATGGAGGAGATGGTTGGCTTTGTGCCCACCAGCAGATTTACTACCATATCGGAGCACGAAAGCCCAATCGCGGCTGTAACAGTTGAAGGATGTAAGCAAGACCAGGGAGAGGAAATATCTTTTATTAGAACAACTTGGTGTGTTTTGAATTGTGTGGTGTAGTCAGAAGGTTATAGATGGTAAGTCCTTGGGGACTGATGTTGTGTTTCTTGCATAAGCTGGCCTAATAAAAGACATTACCTCTCCTTGCAAAACTTACCTTACTTGAAAATACTACTGCATTCATCCTATATGTTATTTCCAGCATTTGGAGGCATTAATATTACTGCCAGTGCCATGGATTCACCACTGCTGTGACTGTATTGATTTCTTTTGTAGAAACCTGATTCCTGCACATGCTTTTGAGAGTTACATCATTTCACCCCTTCAACTTACAGCTAGGATGTTTTCTGTTCCTTGTGTAACAGCTCCTAATTCAGATTACAGTAGACATTACAATAATGTGCACTGTACAACAATGTATTAAAACCATAAGGTGGAAAAATAGAAGTATTATTCCCTTCTGAAAGTAGACCTCTTTCCAGAAAAGCAACAGATCCTTTATGCTCTTGAATCAGCAATCATTCATATTTCCCAAGGTACAGCAGCACAGCCCATGGACCCTGCCAAGCAGGTCATGCTCCCATGACCACAGGCTTTTCTCTGCTGGTGCATATGTAACAAAGAGGTAGAGTTGGGGTTTGCAGTTTTTTTAACAGGGCAGGCTAGGAAAAGAAAACGGAGGCAATCATAAATGCAGTCTTTGACCAGCTTCATGACACCCTAGTTTGCACTTTGTCCAAGGTATTAAAGAAGAATAATACCATCCAATAGAAGCTCAAATGTGTTAGTCTTTATGATGGATCTGGTCTAGTTACCAGGTTCAGTCTATTTGATTTTGTGTATTGAGAGACTCCTTTAGACCGCTAGGGAGAAGGGGGTTACACCTTTACCCCTTCCTTGCTATAAGCAGTCCCCAGTTATCCACGTTCAGGACACGCAGAGATACCTATCACATGCCAGACTAGCACCAGGTGTGTGTGTGTGTCTGCATTATCATTGCACAAAAGAGGATATTGCTGAGCAACCACCATCCACTGTTTCCTAATCTCCTTTCCAAGGGCCACTGCATGATGCGTTTCATCGGTTGTGCCCAGTAAGCCAACAGCTGTCCCCCAGCTCATGATTGACGTATTTCCCTTCATTCTTTACGGCATAGAAGACTAGTTTAAACATTGAAGAATTATTTAATTTAAAATAGTCTAAAGAATTTAAATTAGCTTTTCTTACCTGAGCAGGCTTCTTTTGAACCACTTGTTGAGGCTGAAAAGTAAAAGAAAAGCACAGTGAGAAACAAAATTCACTGAGTTCACCTAACTGTGGTTTCACAGGTGCTGGGAAAAATGTTTCTAGCAATAAAAATAAAACACAGGCAAAGCACACATTGAGAAATGGAAGTGATGAACATACTCAGCTCTCATATCCAGCCTCTCCTACACCTGTCTGTGACCTTGCTCTGAAATAGTTCAGATTACTGTGGATGCAGAGGCATATGGTAAGTTCGTATAAATAAAACCAAAATGAAATCTAATTCAGCACGTTATGTCTTTCAGCTCTTCTAGGCTACTGCTAGACTTGCTTAGCTGCATTACTTCTCAGACTGTGAGAGTGGCCTAATTTTATAACTAGATTTTGTTGCGTTCACTCTCTACACTCTTTCAGCTGTGAGTGAAGCATCCTGCTGTAGCAAAGCCCTCCCTCCTGTCCACAAGCAGGAGCACCATTCAGGTAGAGAGGTGAGGGATGTGTAACCCCATTCCTGAGCCAGGACTTCCCACTTGACCAAAGCAATCCCCACCAAAGCCAGGAGGCTGGCACGGTCAGCAGCTCCAGCCATTGGAAGCTTTGGTGTGAGATCTCTAGCTGCAGAAAGATAATGCTGTGCAGATCCTCATGAGCCTGTTGACATGACTACAGGAATGCCCATCATCACTGAGCTGTTTGGGTGCATGGACAGGGAAATCCAGAGGCTGTGGCCACCTGTCTGTGCAGGACCTGGTGGCACAGCCACAGACTCCTCAACAAGTTTCCCTCTTGGCTGCTTCCACCCGGGAACAAGAAATGCAGTCCCTGCACAAGTCACTAAACCCACTGAGGTGTCAGTGTCCTTCATCCCCAACCTTGAGAGGAGAAGGACCGGTACTGACTAAGGAACTAACACAAACACAGGCACACTTAAAATACACCACTACTGTCCAGGTGATGTGACAATCCTTGAGGGTGAGGGGAGCAGCACGGAACAGTAAGAGTACAGATAAAGGATTAAATCCTCACACTGAGCACACAAAAGGGCTTTTCTTACTTCAGTGGGGCAAAGCTGCCACCTCCCCCCATCAGAACTTTCTGTTTTCAAAGTATATGAATTGCACCCAATGATTTCTTCCTGCACTTCCTTCCTGCCTGTTCCTAATCCCAGCCGTGATTCTAGTGCCTTGCTTGGGCAGAAGCCAACATGCTGTCCCTCTGCATGGCCAAAAATCTAATTTTCATGACAGTGCAGTAGGAAATAACTGGATTATTTCTGAATAAACAGTTTAGTGTAACTGGCCTTTCAGAGCAATATTTCAGTGGGAAGGATCAATGGAAATGTAAATTAAATGTAACTGGTTCAATTCAGACTGCCCACCACAAGCGTCCCATTTTAACAAGAGATGCTTTGTTTATTTTCAGTCTTTTTTTAATTCAGCAGAATCCTATTGCTGTTATATATTTCGTATCTGTGCCTCAGGCTCCAAGTTCTGTTCTAACATAAATATGAGAAAAAAGTATGTGATGATTGGGTCTGTCTTTAAACTTCCAGGTGGACTCTTTTCCATTAAATTCCCTTGCAATGTAGAAGCTATTACCACGGCACACATTTTATTGATGCCTTCCCCAGGTGGACTGCAAGCCCTGAACTCATTAATGGACATTTGCTGCCCTTGGACAAAGGAATGATTTGTTTCAAAGGAATCCCTCCTAATTACAGCACTCATTGAGCTCTTCAGTAATCTGCCACTAGTGCTTTTCCATTTATTTTCTTCTTTTTTTCTGCCTACCGATTACACCTGTACACGGGTTTACTCCCAAACCACATGAAATCCGCAGACATTCTTGGTGGCTGACTGCTTTCTCCTGCTCAGAAATCCCCATATATTTTTGGCTGTGTACCCTGCATTCATGTGACTCTCACACACTGTAGCTCAATGAAATCTTCTGAAAGAGCTGCCAACTCACCAAAATTTCCATGAATTAGGTCCTGACACTTCAATGAGAGGCAAGACAATGTCTGAAACAAGGCCAGCTCTGGCTTTCTGCCTAGTATGTGTCACAGTAATTCTACCAGCTGCCCTTCTACACAGCACTTCATACTTTTCAGACCACCAAAAAGCCCCCTGAATACTTTCAGTGATAGCTGAGGCTTGAGCTGCCAGCATGTTTTCCCAGCCTCTGGCACCCAGTGGCTCTGGACTGGACCTAGAAAGTTTTTTGTGTGTGTTTGCTTTGTTTTGTTGTTATTTTTATGAATGGCTTTCGCAGGGGATTCTGACTCCAGCACAATCCTATCTAGCCATTCATAAAAAGCAGAAGGAAAATATTGTACTTTGCCCAGTTGGAAACTGTCTCTGATACTGACCAAGGCTTTCAAAAATCTTAGTCATTCAAGACCTTTGCCATCACAGCGCTTCATGTGGAGTGCTCCCTGGCAGTGCTTGCTTACTGCCAGTGAGATTTCCAATGGATTTGAGATCTCGAGTTCAGCACATGTTATGCTTCGTCCCTTAAATGGAAGCAGCACAGCTATGAAAACTCAAACACAGGGCTCAGCTCCTCAGCTGGTATTTAACAGCACACACCAGAAACACGCCGGGAGCTGCGCCCACTCATGTCATGATGAGGGCTCCAGCTTGTGGTGGTTGAATCACTGCAAGTGCTGCTTTTCAGGGGCATTGCTTTTTCTGCTTCAGCTTGGTTGATTGGGAGGGCAATCTGTACAAATGCAGGCTACATAAATCTAGCAAGGTCCAGTCCTGCGGGAGCTCAGTGTCCCCTCACTTAGGTCACCTCAGACCACAACAACTGAGGCGTACGGGAATAATGAGAAATATCCTAAGCACCTCCTTTCATTTCTATAGCTATTGTGGATGTGATGCCTTTGGAAACTTTTTGACACACTATAGCTACAAACGCCTCAACTTGCTAAGCTTTGTGTTCACTGAGTTAAGAGTTTTTTTCAGGGCTTCAAAGGAGACACCTCTGATTCAAAAGACTGTTGCAACTGCATGTTCAACTAGTTGGAAAGAAAGAGAACCTGTCTTGGTTATGGAAAAGACTGGAACCATAAAAAAAGCCAAGGACAAGAGACTTTAAAGAGGTGCTTTGGAGCAAAATAAAGTTGTACACAAGACACGAGAGCTCTGCACTATTATGTAACCCCTCAGGAGCCTGCAGAGTAAGATGGCAGATCTGCTCTGTCAGAGGCTCTCTCACTTACGTCAGTGATCACATGTAAGGGGAACTTCATGCAACACACAAACTTTCATATTTTATTTTTATCCTAAGTTTAAAAAACAGCTATTGTACATTGAATACGTATCAGCTGAAATTCCACACACTTGAAAGTAAAAATTCAGGGGTTTTAACATCATATGCAAATATGAGTCAACCTTATGTAGCTTTCTTAAATCTGTCTGAGACAGAAAGAGCAAGCGACAGTGCTAGAAAAACCCCATGACCACTCAATTTAAATGTCTATAATATAACAAAAAATCCAAAATACAGCAGAATTTATTTTGCCATTAACTATTAAGTATGTGAGCTATGGCAAAAAAATAATAATTTAAAAGTTCAGGATATGATTCTGAACTTTGAAGAGAAAAAAGCCCCACACCTAAAGAGGAAAACACACAAAGTTCTTCACGCTGTTACGTTTTAGATATTCAAAGCCTGGCTGTTTATCTTCTACACTTCTTCCACTCCTCCTCCGTCACCACATCCCTCATTTTGTTTTCTTTTCAAATTCCATTACTTTACTCTTTGTCAGTACCTTAGATGCATCTTTATAGCCTAGACACGCACTGGTCAAACAATTTCTTTGCCTTCTGTATGAGAACAAAAGACCAGCCTCATGTGATGAGTTCAGTTCAATTTGTCGCACTTCTCATTCGCTGGTATACTTCTTCTTACCCTGTGATTTTTTTCACAGTGTTATAAAAATCATGGAGGATAAAGGTAAGTCTATGTCAACTAGTACGAGCAATGCTGGAACACATTTTTAATGACCGGAGATAAAAGCACTGGTTTGATAAAAGCTGACTGCTGTGGCTGACACTTCAAAGGCAAGCTGCGCGCTCACAGTGCTCCTAGATTTTGTGTTCCTGTCTTCCTCTTCAAACTGAGTATTATGAAGATATTTGACTGATGCTTCTTGGCAACAGTGACTCCATTTTATTCCCACAGCTTGACATAGACAAGACATTCGCATGGAGGTAGCTCTGCTGGTGAGACTAAATGACCATGATGGAAACTAATACCCAGTTAGGATGACATTTATAGTGCTGACAGCTCAGTGCTGTGCAGAGATCATTAAAATAATTTCATAGGTCACCCAAACACTTGTAGTTCTAAATTAAAAGATGAGTAAAACCATATTTAGTATTTTTGTCTATGTATCCTTGAAAAATCAGGAAGTTCATATTATACCGGTTGAAACCAATATAATCCAAAATAAATCATGTCTTCCAAGCAGTTCCATATGACAGAGGACTAACTGCTGTTCTGCCCTAAAGCTTTAACTGGTTCGACTCCAGCCTTTCCCTCCCTTTCCCAGCACAGTGACACAACTCTGGGACTGGGGCCCTCGCAGAGAGCCCTCGCCTCTAGGCAAAAGCTACTTTCAGCTTCATGACCATCAGCAGGAACCCACCCCAGCACCCAGGTGACAGTCCGCCTGCTATGTGCTCTTCTGATCCAGGTATGCTCACAGTTTGCTTTAGGAATGATATTCCTCTAGAAGAGGCAGCAGAAATGCTTTTTTAAGCCATCAGTAGAGAAGGTGAATGTCCCCTCTGCCCAGGCAGAAATGACTTGTGTATTGGAAGCACAGGTCATGAATTCTCCTGCCTCCATTGCATGTTTGCAGTCAACTGGCAACCGTGGTGTCTGTGTACGCACACTGCTGTGGGTCATTAGGATCTAACAGCAAAACCATCTGGCCCTTACAGTTCAAAGGAGATTTCACAGTCCTCTCTGTGCAGTCTCATAAATGAAGCTAATAGTAATCTGTGGAGAACTCTGGCAAATTCTGTGGAACTTTTATTCTGTATTTTCTATCCTACTTGGCACTCCTCTGAGTTTTTAATACCAAATACAAAGTCAGGTCATTCAAAAAATATTTATTAGCTTATTAAACTGACCTCCCCTGACTGCTGCTGGAAAACCCTGCAGTATCTCGGGAGCTGCACCAGTAACTTCAGCTGATGGCAAAGCAAATAGTACTTCTACTCCACTTATGGAGGAAAGCAGAGAGCATCAGAATTTTCCAAATACACAAAGTGACTTTTAATAGTTATTTCACTGGCAACAGAAATTTATATTTTAATTGGCAAATTCAAAGCACACTGCTTCAAATGACTCTTCTGGTAGCCTGAAAATTCAGGTACCAGCACATATATCCAGTCAAGTATGTATATATTCAATGGAAGCCAAACAACTGACTTCAGCAGGGTTAGGATTTCACACATTTTGTTTACAGAAAACTGCCTTCACTACAAAATATCTGGAAGTTGCTACATTTGCAATAGTTCTGTGTTCTGAGAGGATGAAAACCATGAAAGAAATGCATTAAAAAATCAAATTCTGTTTTCTTGTGTGTTCATATAACCCATTGTTTTTCAGCTGCTTTGACCCAACCTTCCTCACAGAGGTAGATTTCCCACCATTATAGATCTTGGTAAGTACAAATATAATGGCTAGAACAGGAAGGGAAAAAACCCATAGTTTTTCTTCATCTGCTACCTGAACTATTAGTTCAAACACAATAGCCCATTGAGTTTATCAAGGACATAATCAAAATTCAAAGCCTACTATCTGTTACTTCAGTGGTCTTGATAGATGTTACTAATTTTTATAATGTTTCAGCCACTATTGGTTACATTTCTGTAAAATATTCAGGGTAGTGCAGCTTATGAAATACTCATTTAATGGGCCTTCTATCTGTGGTTCAATACAGTAAGTAGACTTTAAATTGGCGTACTCGGCTAAAATCAATACAGGTTGGCAGGAGAAGGATCTGTTGTTTCTGACTGCTCTTCTTCAGAGTCACCACTGCTCTGCTGGCTTCCCCTGTTACCTCATTATCATTCATCATGTATTTGATAAGCTTTCCTGATGCATTTTGCTCCGCTCTTGTTCAGGACCCTGTGCATTATTCTAGTCGAAGATTAAGAAGCAATCTCTGCCTTTCATAATAATTCTAGTACACAGTTCAGCATTGAGATGTTCTTGATATGCACCTAAGGAAAAATGAGCTGGCTCTTTTGTCTGGTGAACATCATATGTATCTATTTATAACTCCCTACACAAACAGACTATTGAGAAAGCCAAATGGGAGGTTCCAGTTATTCTTAGTTATAGTGTAAGAGGAAAATCCTACATTTCAGTAGACAGAAATAAATTATAAGATATTTGAAAAGAAACCAAGCCCTCATGATTCAGGGATATAAACCAATCAGAAATTATTTCGCTTTATACCTTGCAGATTTCTGCAGACAAGTAACTATTGTGCAAGTGTTTTTTCTCTAGACTATCTTGTCTGTTCGGATACAGCAGCCCTTGTGTTCACCATGCTCTTCTCTTGGCCCATGTGGAAATGATTTCTAGTCACTACTAAGCAGGCTAGATTTGAATTGATGACCTAGAGGTGAAAAGCACCGTATCACATTACCATCTGGTTCCAACTTTTGTTTTAGAGTCTTCCCTCTCTTCTCTGCCAGGCACCTCCAGCCATACAAACCAAAAAAACTGGGGCAGTTGTGGCTTCAGAGGCCACCCCTGGTGGTACTGATGGAGCTGATCAGAGCTGCAGGACTGACATCAGTGGACTCATCTCTGGACGTGACTGCCAGGAGCTTCTGAATCCCCTCGACCTTTGCACTAGCTGCCAGTGAAGTAACAGAGTAAACAGGGTGGCAAAGTCCCAAACTAGAAAACCTTCTGCAAAATCTGCTACTGTTTGGAAAGTGAAGTTGGAATTTCAGTCTTTTTGCTCAAAATGTAACTATTGCCAGGTAGCATTTCTCTTCATGGCTTTCCAGGTTCACTCTCCTCTTCATTTTAAGGCCGCAAACACCTAACTCATTCACTAATGGTGTCCTTGTGTCAGTTAGAGACTGGAAAACATGCACAGACCGTTTTCCATAATTCAGTCTTAGATACAAACAACCAAATTAATTTTCAGACCTATGAAAGCTTCTGCCCACAACAGGCTGAAACCTAAAGGCAGGGATGGAGGAAGAACTGAAGTGCAGTGATGGAAAACAAGGGGTAAACTGCTCCGCTGGGCAGCCCTGGGACTACAGCAGAGTCCCAGCAGTGGCAGGTGGCAACTCTGCCTGCTGCCCCACCTCTCCACCAGAGTGCTGGTGAGCCCACAGCCCAGACCTGCACTTCTTCACAAGAGCCCCCGAAGCAGGACACTGGTGAACATACAATATGCACTTCTTTCAGCCTCTGAGCACCTTCACTATCCTGGAAAGGCAGTCACTCAAGCTACCTTGAAGGTAGCAATTCAAGTTAAGGAGTCTCAGTGTTCTCCCTTGGGTATTTCCCAATGGCAGCCTGTGGCGTATTTCTTCAGTTTAGCTGCATGCTAAAAGTGCTACGGCCTCTAGAGATTTATGCTTCATGTTTTAGCAAGGCACATCCCAAACAGAGGAGGAGGCTATGTAAAACCAGGTGCAGGAGAACATGATCCGCCAAGAAAACCTGCAGATGTCACCTATAGGAGAAAATCGAGTTCAGGTCCACAGCCTGGCTTGCACCCATACCACCTTTCGCCTCCTCCCATACAAGACGATCTCTTCCACACTGCCTAGAGGGAAGAGCCATTGGGCCATGCTATTTCCTTAAACATACCTGGGTGCCATGTTAGGAGGCAGCAGACAAGACAGTGAAGGAAAGAAGGTTCTCAACCGCACAGCACAGACAACTGCAGGGCAGTTGAGTCTGTGCCCAGGCACAGTTCAGCTCACTGAGCGCAGACACAGCTCCAGATCTGGTTAGGAAGAGCTGTCTGTCCCCTCATCTGTACAAACTGGATAAGGATAAGAATAAATCTAGGCAGCCTCTTTTGCACAGCCATTTCTGCCCCTTCAGGGATGTAAAGCATCTTGTACAGAGCTTATGTGGTCATCCCCAGGCCCAGCCCTAACCTCCTGCAGGAGCTTCCCTTTCCCATCCAGTCCATTGCTTTCATGACCTCCCATTGCCCTGTGACAGCCAGGCAGGGTTTTCCTCTGAAGAAAAGGCTCACAGCACAAGGAAGGCCAATCGACTGTGCCTGGCTGATTTTCTGCAGCTGAGGATCTGGCCTGAGGCACTTCTCTTGAACTTCTTTGTCTGAGTAGATCCATTGGTAGCCACATGGTTGGCTGGGGATGTTTTTGTATGTCTGGGACATACAGATGTCTGATATCTGTCTGTCTATTGAATAGATTTGATAATTATTACTGCCTCCAGGAAAATGATGCTGCTAAGAGTGTCTGTCAGAGTCCAACCAGAGCCTGCTGACATGCCGGCACAGTTTCATAAAGAAGTCAGTGTCCAAAACAGAAATACACTTTCGAAGTACTTGAAATACACCAAGGGCTTGGTGGCAAGTTGTGGTGATTAATCCACTTCCTGGCTTGATATATTTTCGGATCGCTCTGGTGTGTGGTATGCTAAAATACCACACTCAGTTCATGCTGTTATTTTTTAAATTGAAATTACATTCACTCTGACCAAAGGCGTAATTTGTATGCACTTTTTGCAAAGCAGAGAAAACCCCCATTGTATTGCATTTCTGGTGTGCTTTTACCATTCACTTATTAATAAGCAATTTCATCATATGCATAATTATGAAAACCACATGACACAATAACGTATTTTAGAAGATGGTAGTAGAATGATTTTCTCTTTCAACCGGCTAGAACACATCTACTAAAAGACTGCAAAGTTAAAGTCTACAATATGCTATCATCAGCCTCTCTACAGCAGCAAAAACGTGAATAGTGTCTGTGTACACATGCTTCCCTTGGTCTGAAAGAGAGAGAGAGAAGGGGCAAGAGAGGAAGGGAGAAAGAGATTCTGCTTTTGATAATCCTGGTGTGATTTTGGAATTGTTCTATTTCTGTCTCTGGACAAACTCTGAATTTAGCCCAGTCTAGGAGGGAAGAATTTGACTGTAATTTTTACAGGACAAACTGTCTAGCTACAGTTATTTAATAGCCTTTTGGAAGCTACATCTGACCTGACAATCCTATTTGTCACTTGGATCTAACAATGTGAACATCAAAGGTATGTGTGTTAGGTATGCACGCAAATCCCCTGCAGCTTTTTTCATAATAGTAACTGAAACCCGATAGCCCAGCAAGAATGCGGCGCCTGGAGCACCCAACTACAGCCCTGCTCCCTGGGACAGCTTAAAGTGGTTTCCTCGCTCACATAGCTCCATCCACCACTTGGAAAGCCGCCTACTTTTAAATGTTACGGTTGCTAGGGCGGGCTTGTGAATATTTTACCAAACGCAGGTCATTTCAGAGAATAGGACTGCTCAGTGTTTACTCTCAGTTCCCGATAGCCCTTCTTTATTTTGTTGCTTCAGTGACAAAACCTGATTTTTCATGCCACAAAACCCAAATATAAACCCTGTCCTTGGCTAAATTCTGCCCGTGGTTCTAATCAGTCATGAGGGCTACTCAAAGAGGTAAATGATTCCATCTTCCAACTAGTCACATTTTATTGTGCTTGGAACCTATGTGGCTTTGGACATGCCAAAAATATACCAGCTGGTAGTATCTGTGGCTAGGTGGTCCTGGCAGTAGAGGTGAAAGCAGCTTGCTGGATGAAGGAGCAGGAGAGCTGGTCTTCAAATGCTGCTGTAGTTGGCACAGAGAGACATCCTTTCCAGGAATTAGGTATACTGGGTAGGCAGAAGCTTGATTTGCAGCTGAACATAATCTGCCTTTGTGAGGTCACGTATTTTATTGGCACCAGATCACTTAATGGCAGCTGCAAGATGATTTTAGCATTGGCAGAAGTGTGGCCAAGGATATCCTGATACTCTAGATATTAACAAGTATGATGTGAGTTACTGATGGTGTGGAGAAAGGTCCTTCTGCTGGTGGTCAGCAGGCTGCTCACAGGCTCCTAAATGTCACCACATCCCATATCTGTGACTCCCCAGCCCAACCTCAATCAAGACTTTATCTTGAAAAGGGAGCCAGGGAGCACAAGGATATACCAGAGGTTGCTGAGAATCCATTGCTTTCCCAGGAAAATCCCATGGCCAGCAAGGAGGCCACTAGTGAAAGAAGGATAGCATTTGGAGGAGAAGCAAGGAAACAACAGTATAGCCTGGAACAGCATGTGTACACTTAGGAGTTTCTGTAAATCTTTGGCTGATAGGAAACGGTGATGGGAAGTTCTGGTTGGGTTGCACAGTGAGAAAGATTCAAAGGGATGGGACAGAGGAATTAAAGTGGCAAGGAGAGATGGAGGGAAAGAGGGGGCTAAACGCACACTACATTCCCTGCTTGTACACAAATGGGAACAAGGCCTCTACGCTGTCTGTTACGTGTAAGAAACTGAGAAGAAACACATAGGAATACCTTCTTCATATTTCTTTTTGTCCATCAACATGCACAAGATGGCTGTGGTGTTGTCACATTTTTGGCTTCTTTTATGCTCTTAAACATTAGTGAAATATTTTGAGATGGGATGTGGGGTGTGTAATTTTTTAAAGACAGCAATTAGGAAGTTTGGTTAGAAAACCTGGTTTTAGGTACCTGTGGATTTTTTAGATTTTAGGATCAGATGCTTGTTGTAGGCTTTATGGGAGTACTTCATCTTCTTGGATCATAAAAAAGGAAGAGAGATAGGGATTTACTGCCTTGAGGAGTGGAGGATTACATCCCTGCCCGCAAGCAGAGAAACAACCTGCTGTTCAGGGCTGATGACAGCAGGATCCACAGGAGTTCATGCTCTTCCTGAAGAAGAACTCAAGCCATCTCTCAGCACCGTAATCTGTGCAGAAGCAGATCTGCTTCAGCTTTGCGGTTAGATGGCACTGGCAGCAAGACAGCCAGGACATTCACTATTTGTTATACAAGCACTTCAAAAGGGCGGGGGACAGTGGTGGGATGAGGAGTTGCCCACGCCTCTTCTCCTTTCATCACCTCCCAGGAATGTCTGCCTTCGGGGCTAATTTACATGCATTTACGTTAATAAACGTGTGGCCTTTTCAGTCACGTTTTTTCACTTTAATCCCTGTCCCCCCTTGCTAGCACACGCCCTGGGCAATTTGTGGTTATTTTGCTCATTCGGCATTGTGTAATTGTCCTTTCTTACTGAATTTTTAAATTTTTTTGGTATAGTTAAGCAAACACAAAGCTTAGAAAAGTGGTATAGTTTAGCTCCATTTTACTTAGCAAATACTGGGGTTTTTTCTTTGTTTTCTTCTTTTTCTCAAGTAAAAAAGATAATGTTTTGCTAACTGTAAACTCATTTGCAAGCCTGACACTGATGATTTCATGAGTATTCCAGATGCATCATCGCAGTTTCAGAAAGCTTCCTGACTGACTAGAAAGACAGGACTTCTGTGAGATCTCCACATCAGGATATAATTAATAAACATTCTGTACCTCAGAGGGAACCCACTCCAATATCATGCAAGCCCTGCTTACCACTGTGGACATCTCCTCCCCCTCCTTACTGCTAAGTGTGATGAGGCCCAACCTTTTGGGCTGGGGTTGGTTGAACAGTCCCCTATAGAGGTACTCAAGGTCTCTACGACCAACTCCAACCATGACTTAATGCATGAAGACACTTCTTTCACATCCATGCTCATCCCATGACACGACAATGTCTGTGCTTGGACCAACTGATAGACATGAGATGAGATAGGTAAAGAGCAGGATCCACATTGCCCTGAAAAGAGACTATAGTGGGAAGAAAGGAGGCTGCTGCTCTCCGCCCAGGATAAGGGCCTTCGGAGAGGATGAAGAGTAATTTTGCATCATTGATCATTTT
>WEIS01006093.1:0-13767 GCA_013389965.1 Todus mexicanus | reverse complement strand
ATTTTTTTTTCTTTGCTCCTTTTTAGATTCCTGTTGCGTATTTAAAATTTTGCTCAAGTAATTTAAGCTGACTTCATACCCTTAAACACGTGCCCTCTACCGTCTGTCCTTTTAGATCTGTGTCGAGCTGGGATTTGTTGCTGGCAGAGAAGGTGCTTGCCAGGAAAACGTGGATGTAGTCAGAAGCTTTTTCAGGTGGATTCAAGGATGTCCTCACATCCTCTGAGCTGGCATCTCAGTGCATTGCACCTTTGGATCGTTGCCTACAAAAGCATTTGGTCCAATCCCTTCTGCTCCGCTACGGTTAGATCCTTTCTTTGAGTTCTCTCCTCTCCGGCGCTTACGATTCTATGTTCACGTTCGCAATAACGTCCAATGAAAACTAAATTCGGGAACGCAGTGAAATCTATAAAACATTTATCCTCTCGGAATGTTTCTTTCCATTTCCATTAAAGCTCGAATTTTAAGCCGTCTTAAACAAACTGTGATGACTAAGAGCCTTCATTTCCTGACCTCCTGCGATGTAGGGCTGGGAAGGGAGCTCAGGGCAGGTGAGGTAGGATCCCGATGGCTTCTTAACGGATGCAGCAAGGTCAAGCTTCTCATCTCTGGGGGTTCCTCTTACTTCCAGATGAAAACCGGGTTTATTTTTATGATGAATTAGTTATTAGAAAGTCTTAGTCTGAGCCTGATGCTCAAGGCTGTTGAAACACGGATTTGTAGCATGATGAGGTCCTGTGTGACCTCATCTAGGTGATGCTGCTCTGGCAGGGGGGTTGGACTGGGTGATCATCCAAGGTCCCTTCCAACCCCTGACAGTCTGTGGTTCTGTGAATCGCGTCTGGACTCGGGGCATCCCTTTTGTCACAGTCGTGTGGTGAAAACTGAAGCTTGGGAGTCTGTTTCTATCGCTCAGGGTGTACAATCCCCTCTGGAAAATGAGGGCAGGTTTTTTTGTTCGAGCCGAGCAGTGCGATGATGTGAGTTGGTGTCCGGGTGAATGGCTTGTCCTTACCCTGGTGCTGGAGCACCCTGCAGCTGGGAACGTCTGTTGCGGTGGGATGTGCTCGTAGCCTCCGCGTGGAGAGCAGCGGAGGCCGGGGCTGGCCCGACTGCGCCCGGGCTGCGCGGAGCCACGCGCCGAGGGGCTGCCTTGGGGCTCGGTGGATGTGTGCGCCTGCGCACTCCGTCCTTCCCAGTTCCGCATCCGAGTCTTCTGATCTCGAGGATTAAACCAAATCCCCTGAATTCATTGCAGAAAATGCACACAACCTGTGGATGCTCTGGACTGCAACTCGGTGCTGCTTAGCAAGGGGTAAGTGAAGAACAAACCACTGGGATTTGCGATGGGGCAGTACCACAATCACAGAGTGGTGGGGTCGGAAGTTAGCAAAGCTCAGGAACATCCTTCTCGCTTCCCGTGGTGTGAGGGGCTCTCCTGGTGTTGCCTTCATGTCCCTTTTTTTCCTCTGGCTCTGAAATATGGAAACACCTTCTGCTCAATTTGTTATAAGCTGCCTATTTTTTTCAGCTGTAGTAAATGGAACATGGTAGGGAGACTTTAACCAACACCGGGAGGTGTGGATGAGTAAAAAGTAGGCATGCCTTCTTCCTTTAAAATCCCAAGGCTCAGCCTGTGCAGATACAGTCATAGCTTCAGTAGTAACCCAGGGTACGGGGGGTTGTTTTGCTTTGGTTTTTTAGTATTACAGACAAGGGTGAAGGACTTTGCTGAGACGGGGGGAGGTGAATATGGACTGCTTGCAAAAGAGCAGGGGGAAAGGCACAGGACATGAAAGGAACAGAGTTGAAGCAAGTCTGTTGTATTTGCACCTTCCTTTCTGAGGAGCGGCGGTGATGCTTTGTGCCCCGTCAGACCTCGGAGCGTGGCTGGGGTGGGTTTGGAAGGGGTTGTGCTGCTCGTGATACCATCCCCAGAGCGGCTGAGTAATACTTGGCTGCAAACCTGGGGCTGAGCGGGCGAGCATCTGAGCTCAGCCGTCCCGCGGGGTTGGTTTGACTGAAGCTGTTCAAAGGGGCTTTCCCCTTTGAAAAGTGGTAATTTTATTACGGGTAAAATGAATGAGGTCTCTGGAGATGCCTAATTTATAACTTCCGCCTGGAGAGCTTCCCACCAGCAGCGAGGCTCCGGCGTCCCCCACCCAGCAACCCAGACCTCCCCTCGCCGGGCTCTTCCCTTGNCCCCACCCAGCAACCCAGACCTCCCCTCGCCGGGCTCTTCCCTTGGCTGGCAGGGTGAGGGGTGCTGCCTTTGAGGCTTCCCCCTCGTCTCTTCCCTTGGCTGGCAGGGTGAGGGGTGCTGCCTTTGAGGCTTCCCCCTTGTCTCTTCCCTTGGCTGGCAGGGTGAGGGGTGCTGCCTTTGAGGCTTCCCCCCCATCCCCTGCCTGCGGCGGCCGAGTGGGAGCTCGTCCCTGGAGCAGGCGGCAGCTTCCAGCGGCCCATGCTGAGCACCAGGGCCTGGCGGGAGGAAGGCCTGAGCTGATTTTCCTTTGGCAGGGCCACTCAAAGGCTCCTCAGTGAGGGAGGAGGGGAGGAGCAAAGCGTGTTTTCGGAGCAGATGGAGGATAATGGTGCCCCTGTCTGCCACTGGCACTTGGAGCAGTTCAGCTCCTTCCCCCGCGCAGCCACGTATGCAGCCGGCTCGCCACGCGGCTCTGCCGTCCGTCCCGTGGCGGAAACTTCACTGGCACTGGGTCTTTCCCTAAAAAGAAACAACAAAACAATCAGATGTGAGCTTTATTTTTACTTTCATTCTACTGCGTCACAGCTCCGGTGTCGGGGCTGTCCCCAGGAAGCCTGCGTGTCGGAGGCTGCTGAGCAGGAATTAACCAACATGTGTCTTGCGTTTAGTTTATTGCCCCAGGGGCTGTGTTCTGGCTTCCCTCACCTCTGCTTCCTCACCCCTTCCTTCCCCCACCCCTTCAAAAGAAAACCGAGCAGCACTGCAAAGCCAGAGGAGACAAATCTGGCTGCTTTGGGCACCGGGGGGATGATGGCGCGTGGGGTAGAGTCCAGGGCTTGGGATTTTTGCCAAGGGAAATGTGAACGGCTCTTGCACGACTCCAGAGCCGGGCGATGGGGCTCTGCTCTCTGAGCCTGGGGGTTGCAGCCGGCCGGGCGAAGGTCTGCCTGGCCTGTACCCCCTCCGGCGCTTCGGGTCACTCAGTGCAAACGTGGGATCTCCGGCAGAGCAGTTCTGCCCTGACACCCTCCCAGATTCCAGCTGTGAGCCGCGCAGGGGCTTCCGAGGTAAATGCCGCAGGCGGCGTTGCACTTAATAGACACATATAAACTACCTGGAGTCCGTTTGTCCTTCCGACCTTCACGACATCCCGTGGCAGAATGTCCCGCGACTTCATTATGTGGGGGTGAAAAAAGTTCTCCCTGTTTGTTTTCTAAATTGCCTGAAAGCATCCCTGGCTAATCCATCATCCTGATACCGCAGAAAGGTGAGTAATGGCCCGTGCTGTGGCTTGTCTGTGCTGGCGGTGAGTTTATAGCCTCCTGTCACCTGTCTCTGTTCCAGACTAAAGCGTCCGAGGTCTGTTTAGCTCCTTGTGCGGGAGCTGGTGGGTGCCACACGTCCTCCCTGACACCCAGCGCCCTGTACTGCCTCCTCTGAGGTGAACCCCAGCCAGAAGCTTTCCTCCTTTTTCTACGTCAAGAGCGTGGAAGAGCTGCTGCAGATTCCCAGGTGCGTGTTCAGGTGCCTAGAACCGGGGCTGGGTGTTTGTGGCGGTGTTCTCCATCCTCGTGGAGAGCAGGAGGAGGTGACAGGAGCTGGCCTGTAGCCGTGACTGCGCTGGAGTTTCAGCCTTCCCAGGAGAGGAAAGGTGGGATCAGAGGCACTCGCTGGTTTGCACAGTTCCTGCCCCGGCTTCAAAGCTCCGCGTGTTGTGTGTGTCTTGTTCTCCTTTTGTACCCGAACTCCGCAGCAGATCCCAGAACGCTGCCGAGACCCTTCATCCCGCTCCAGGTGCGGTGCCCTCGCTTCTGCTCCGCGGCGCTTTCCAGCTTGCAGAGAAAAGCTGGGCTGGGGGTTTTGTGTTGGTACCTGCCCTGTCCCCTTCTGGCATCCCCCAGGTCCCGCCGCTTGCCCAGGAGCTCAGCAGCGCTGGGTGCCCAGTCGAGGGTGCAAACTGGGAAACGAGTGAGCGAAGCTGTGCCCTGGCCTGGAGCTGGGCGAGCAGCAGCAGAGGGCACTGCAGCCTAAGCTGAGCCCAGCCCAGCTGAGCAGCCCTGGAGGGGACACGGATCAGCCTGAGCCTTAAGAAGCGTCTCCAGGCCCTTGATTTCCACGCTTGGGATGTTCCTCGCTGCTCCCAGGTCCAGATCGTGTCTCTGCTCGTGCAGATTTGTCCTCGCACAGCGGCTGGACTCGAGGTGCCAGAGCAGGGACGTTGCTTCTCCCTGGCAGAGCCTGAGCCCTGCTTCGCTCCGATGCTTTCCCGGCCGGTGCTGGGCCTTTCGCACCGAGCTGCCCGGTGCTCAGCAGCACCAACATTATTTCATTACAAACCAGATAACNTGAGCTCGGTGTTGAGAGGCACAGAGCGTGGCCGGCTGGGGGATCGACCACCCTGCAAAATAGGAATTGCGGTGTGTGGGACCCCGGCAGCCACGGCCAGTGCCTGGCTCTGCCACCGCTCGGGTTGTGCCCTTGAGCAGGACACCCTGGGGTGGGTTTCCCCAGGAACCACGAGGAAGCTCTTGCCCTGGTGGCTGCTGAACATCCCAGGCTCAGGCGGTAGGTGCCTGGGCCCCTTCCCCTTGCTGAAAATGGGGAGGAAAACCTACTTCTGAGCCTCCAGCTCTATTGTGTGCGAGCCCCATATAAACACAGGGATTTGTGTTAGGAGCTTGACCTCCTGGGCGACGCTCCTGCCCTGCAGTGAAGAGGTGCTCTCGTTCTTCCACTTGTCTGACTCCTGGGTAATAGAAGAACTAAATGCTTATTACTTTCTCGTAGCCTTTTCCAGTTACCAATCAGACGTGTCTGGTTTGGGGTTTTGTTTTGTTTCTTTGTTGCTGTGACTATGCAGGATGCTCTATCTCGCTGTAATTATGGTTCCATCATTGTCTTGGCATGAAAACATCTGCTGTCTCCCTGCGATCTCCACTTCTCCTATTTCTTTTGAGAATTTCATGGATCGTGGTGACCTTCTATTTTCCATAACATCTCGCACATCTCCGTGTACACAGCTGTTTCTTGTGCATTCCCCTGTCTCTCCATCCACCTCTTTCTTTTTTTTTTCCCCTATCAGTCCCTCCAATGTGCTCAGAATTTGAGCTCATCTGCTTATCAAATCAATATCTCGCTCGCCGTCTTCTCTGCGTCGCGACCGCTGTAAACACAGCACCTTTGCACCCAGCCGCCCGGGCTGGTTGCTCCTCTGAGCACAATTCATCTGCCAGCTCGTGTCTAAAGTCTTTCTTTGGCTCCTCTCATCTAACGTTTCGAAGTTAATTTTCTCAGCCCTCTCGTTTTGCTTACGCTGTGCTGGAGGGTTCGAGGTCCAGCCGTGCCGCCGCTCCTCGCGAGCAGCGGCGTGCCGCGGGATGGCTGGAGGATGCTGCCAGCCGAGGTGAAGCCGCTGCTGGTGATGAACTACGGCCAAACGGGAGGGTGGCGAGGAGAGGAGCTGAGCTGTGGCCCGTGGGGCTGGCTGGCCAGAGCAGGTACCTTCCCCACAGCAAGTGCTGGAGCTGCTTTCTGCCCCCCTCGGCTGCCGTTGGTGTTTCTGAGGCAAGCTGCTCAGCTCTCTGTGCCCCTGTGGAAGGGGCGCGGTGACAGCCGGCACCTTCTGCCGGTGCCTCTGCCTCGGTAAAGGGACAAATGCTGTTAGAAAGTGCAGCAGCCTCGCTCCAAAACGGGGGCTCAGGCGCTGGGCCAAGCGTTGCTCTGGAACGGGCCAAACCAGAGCAAAACGCGTGGAAATCGAATGGGGAATGAACGTTACAGGAAATAATCCCCGTCACTTCATGTGCTCCAGTGACTTTGAAATAATTGGCTGTTTCCTGGCATATCCAGATGAGCTAAACGCTCTTCTCCCCGTTCCCTTTCGTGCACTTGTGATCTTGCAGAGACTTGACTCTTCACTTCTCCCTCCCCTTTCCCCCCCCTCCAAATTTCTACTGGAGTTTGTATTTTTCCCCCCAACGTCTCTGAAGAATCACAAACGCGTAATATGTGTCCCAACGCTTGTATTTTAATAGCGTGAAGCAAACCACATCAGCACAGGCAATTTCACATTCAACACATCATTGCTATTTAAAGCGCAGAGGTATAGAAATGATTGGCAATCCGGCTCGCCCGGCAATCGCGGGCTGCCGCCGCCTGCCAGATTGTGATTTTTTAATATTGGCTGCTCTGTGCAGTCGCTCCCTCACCTTTGACTTGCAGATTTCCCGACGTCAAAATAGCAAAACCATTTTTGGTCGTAACAGGCACATTGCTCGCTGCTGAAAAGAAGTAATTACCGTTAAACACAAACACAGACAGACACCCCCAGCCCCAGCCGCGCGTGCGGGGCCGGGGGGGGCTGGGCACTCTTTCCAGCTGAGCGACCTTTTGCATTTCCCCAACTTGGCAAATACCTTTCACCTGAGCTGCTGGGGTTTGGCGGGGCCGGGGCTGGATGGGCAGGTGAGATATTGCTTGGTCTGTTATTGTTAGGAGGAGGGAGGGCAAGCAGGCTTCAGCCCGAGCTGGTGCTGCAGGAGGGCTGGGGATTTTCTTCCTGTCAGGGCCGCAGTAGAGATCCCTCCCCGAGCCAAGAGGTGTTAGTTGTGTCAGCGCTGTTTGCCTGAATACGTTGCTCTGGGTTAATGCACGGTGTGATTAAAGAGCAGAGCTTCAGGAGTTTCTGTTTAAGGCAGCCGCACTCTGCTTACATTTGATGTGACTCAAAAATAGCCATTCTTACATGAAAACAAGACTTTGTCTTTACTGGAAATAATGGCCCTGGAGGGTGGGGTATTTTTATGTAAACCCTCTAAAATCTAGGGAGTGCAACACAGATGGGCAGGTTTTTTCCTGCTGTTTCTTTCCGAAGTCTGTGCTCTGTGCCCTGCTCCTGGGTGTCCTGTAGCTGGCTAGAGGAAGGCAGGAACATCTTCATCCTGATGGAGCTTTGCGGGGAGCAGGAGCCGCCGCTGGGGCAGAGCGGGGTGAGCGGGGCACACCTCGGCCTTTCCCGCGGCCGTCTTGCCCCTGCAGACCGATGGCAGCGCGGGGGAAGAGCCGCTTGTGGTGGGATGGTCTTGGCTGAGACAAGGACAAGGCCGTGGGGACGCGTCTCTGGCAGGGATGGATTTGCTGAGGGTTGACAACCTGGTGCAGGAGCGTCAGGGCTTCTGCCTCCCTGTCCATCGGAGCAGGATCAAACCTCTGCCTGCGGCGCGGTGCTGCTCCAGCCCCGGTGCCTTTCCCGGGGAGTCCCTGGCTCCCAGCAGCAGTTTGCTGGCAGCAGCCGAGCGGCGCTGGCTGCCTGGCAGGGATGCCTGCTGCCGCCGGAGCTGGAACAGAGCTAGCGCGCCTAGCACGGTGACATTAAACAGCGGCCTTTCTCTTCTCTAAAAATACCTTTCCCCTCCTATCCCCCACGAGCAGCAGAGGAGGCAGCGCGCTGGATCCGCCGGCGCCGGGGGGATTTACTCACCTGCTGCCAAAGTTTCATCCCTGCCTGCGGCTCGTTGAACCCAAACACCTCCTCATCCGCTCCGTGCTGGGCCACGCTCGCCAGACCCGTTTGTGCCGTTGGGACAGCGCTGGGACACGTGAGCCCCTCACCCTGAGCTGCCGTTTCAGGGCTGGGTGAGCTCTTGCCTCTTCACCCTGTGGTGCCGGTTGCTGTCTTGATGCTGGTTGTGCTGGTCTTGTTACACCACGGAGCGGTTGGTGTGAGCAGAGCTGTGTGCTCTGCCCGTCTAGCTGTGCTTGGGGCCGGTCTGATGGGCTGGTGGAGCCAGCGGGGTGTGTGAGCTCCGATCGGCTTCTGGGCCAGGAAAGGGGAAACCTTCTGGGCTGTCTTGGGGAAATCTCGGTGTCTTGCGAAGATGCAGCTCGTGCAAAGCCCTGGCCAAAGGCCGCCCTGGGAGGCGAGGGCAGGGTGAGGCAGGGAGCCGGTGACAGCGCTTTGTCACCGTATTTACGCTTCTGCTGGCCCAAAGTGAAGCGTTTGGCTCTCCTCCACTGGCGGAAGGGATTAGCTACTTCATAACATCCAGACAAGATAATCTCTCCAATTTTGCCTGGAAGAAGTCCCTGACAAAAAGCAGCAAAGCTACAATAATGCCAGATGAAACAGTAATTGAGTTTGCCTTCTTATTACTTTCTCGGCTAAGTTTGTGTTGGTTTTAATTTTATTCTTTTTGGTTGTGGTTGATACAGAACAGCTAAATACTGTCCCCGTACTGACTCGAACCAGCAGTGCTACACCTGGAGGTGCGACCGCAGCAATATGAGGAGGCGAACAAATAGGGGAGAGAGGAGTAACTGTAGAAAGCTTTGAAAACTTCCATGCATTTTAGGAAAAGACTAGGTTTTAGCAGAGTGGGACTGTGAGCACCCTTGTGTTGAGCAGATGTACGGGGCTGTCAAGCAGAGAAGGGACACACCGTGGTCCTCAAGCCGCTGCGGGAGCCCTTTGCTGCCCGGAGCCGCTTGACTGGGCGCTGCGAGGCAGTCCCGGTGCGGGAAACTGGAGGAGTAACACTCGAGATGGGAATAGAAGGAGTGAGCAAGGGAAAATGTGACTTCCCTGAAGTCTCTCAATGTTTGAAAGACAGCACCTGAAACAGAATTGAGGACTTCAGCCTCTAGACTACAGTTTCCCTCCTTCATGTGGTATTTCCAGGACTTCTCCTCCAGCCCTGATGTAACAACACAGTAAATCTGGATGGAAAGGGCTCAGGTATAAACTCATCATCCTGATCCACCATGTATTAAAGGTATTTTGAAGGGTCCATTATGTATCGGATGGCTTTCTGGTTTCTGTCAGGCTGGGTGCCATCCATCGCCGTGCCGCTGTGACTGTGTGTGGTGCGCTCCGACCACGGGAAAATCGATGTAAAGAGGAATGGACTGGCACAGACGTGCCAAAAGCCCTGCGCCTCCAGGATTCAATACCTCCCTGTGCTGAGCTGGGAATTCAGAGGAGGATCGGAAGCTTTTGGGGTGAACACGGGATATTTGGACAGTTGCAACTGAGGTTGGAGGACAAAAGGCAGAGATCTGGAAGGGATAGGAGGCTTCAGGGCTTCCTGCGCTCAGGTGAGGAGTTCCGTGCATCTCTGGCCAGCATTGGCCACCACTGCCTGCTGAACCTCCCCCCAGAGGACAGCGAGCCAAGGATCCAGGTCCTCACCTGTGGCAGTTCCTCTCTTTCCCTCTGGTTCACCGTCTGCAATGGATCTGACACATGAAATGAAAGCAAAATAGATTAAAAATCAAAGAACTTGGGGAACGACTCTCTCTTAAGCTTCCGGAGACATTTAGTCCTGCTGTATTTATCCCTCTGGCCACCAAGAAGGTGACTCAAACGCAGCCAGACCCCCCTCGCTCTCACAGCAAAGAGCTTTGTGCGCTTTGCTGAGCCGAGCGGCGCGCACCGCGGGAGGAGGGCGTTTGAAGGGAAAGGTTCTGAAATTTGTCTCCAGAATAGTGTGACGTGCTGCTGTGACTGAACTTTCAAGTCGGATTTCTTCATCAGGTTATACCCACCGTCTGCTGAGTGGCTTTGCTGTCGCCTGTTTACCTGGGTGATGATTTTACGAGAAATCCCACAGACACCCTTGGTGGTTGCGGAGCTGCCTCTGCACAGGCCAGGGCGATGTCTCCAGCGGGACAGAGTCGTGATGAGGCTTTGCTCCCAAAGAGACCAGCAGCAGGAATGGCTCTGTCCTGGGTTATCCCAGGTGACGACTTTGGGAATCTGGAGCAAAAGCCTGCTGGCTTAAACACCGAAAACAAGGCACGTGGGCTCAGACGATGCAGCTGAACTCCTCCTCGGTCCTTGGTGCGCAGCATTTCCCAGCAGGTAACACCACTGAAGGCTTTGAGATGGTCCGTGGCAAACACAGCATGAGGAATTTGGCATCTGGGTGGGGAATTTGGGTATAAGTTAACCTGAGGCTTGTAAGTTTTTCTAAATCTTGGCTTCAACCTCCTTTTGGCAGCTGGCGGGGGGGTGTCTGAGGAGGTTTGTGGGGCTGCTGTCCGTGCAGTACTTGTTCTTTGGACAAACTGCAGCCACAGCTCACCTGGGCAGCCTGGGGAGCATTCTCCAGCTCTTCTCCAGAGACCTGAGCACGGTACCACTGGTCCCCATTGGCTACTCAAAAGGAAATAAACCCGAGTTTTGAAATAAACAGTGCAAGTTTCCACTAGTTTTCCAAAACAATAAATTAGAAGGTACGGACTGTCCTGAACGTGTTCTTCCTGGTGGATGTTTGGTGGCGAGAGGCTAACGTTACATGACGAGCGATGTATCACTGGAGCGACACTGCTCTGATGATGCATTACACTAATACATCGTGAGAGCGACAGAGCTTTCATGATCTATTACTCCAAAATGGCTTCAGTCAGGAAGAACAAGTCCAGGAGACTCTGTCCACCCCAGCTAAACATTGCCCAGATTCTCCAAGTTTTTTGTTTCCCTTGGAATTTCATCCCGATAAGAAACAGCACGTAGAGTGGCCGCTGAGCATCCTGGTGGGCTTCCAGCTGTGCCTCCCAAATGGTGCGGAGATTTTGATTTGGAAAGGTGAAGCTGAAATGCTCTCGAGCGCCAGCTAAGCAAATGTCACCTTCTGGAGCGCTGCCGCGCGCTTCGTCTCGTCCTCCTCACGCAACCTTGCACCAGCTCTGCTGGAATCGCCGCCGCCTCGGGGCTGCGCACGGCTGGTGGCTCAGCCCCGCCAGCCCCGAGCTCAGGCAGCACCTGCTCCTGCAAAATCAGGAGGCAATGGCCCATCACTCAGCAGCCGTTCGCCAGGACCGTGTTATCCCACCGATATTTTAAGGATAGCATAAGAGGCTGCCGTCTAGCTTGGACTCCAAGCAACACGTGTTATCCTTAGTTCCTTTCTCTGCCCGGTAGGTAATAGCCACGTGTATTTTTAAAGGGATTGTCCTTTGGATTCTTTTTATTTGTCATCTAGTATCAAAGCTCTAAAGGTCACATTTTTCAAGTTCTTCCCTGGGAGCTTCAAAGACTGTACATTTACTTTAAACAAAAAAAACAAAACAGCAATTTTAGAAAACCACTCCACACCCAGGGGCTCGGCAAAGCTCTAAATATCACCGCCAACGCTCGGTGCTCCCAGCTCAGCTTAGGAGCAGCTTGACTTTGCTTAGCTATAACCAGTCCTGAGCGTACTCACGCTCACAAACGGCACATTTGTAGTTGTGCCTGCTCAAAAATGAGTTACCAAAACCAAGTGTTAAATCCCGAGTTCTTATTTCAGCTGGTTCCATGTACAGCTAACCTTGTGCCAGCCAGGTTTAAACTAATGCAGAAAAGCTTGCTCGGAACAGCCCGTGGCTGGCCTGGGTTTGAATCGCTTTTGCTTCAGTAAGTGCAGCTCTGCAGCCCTGGCCTGGAGCTGATGCTCCAGCCCCTCGCGTGGGATCCACGTGCTGCCAGGCGGGATGGATGTGATCCACAGCAGGGGGAAATACACAGCCCGGCTTCGGTGGAATTCGTTTGGGTGTGCATTAATCGTGCCCAGGCTGCGGAAAAAAAGGGTCATGCCCAATGTGGCACAGAGCCTGCTGAGACAGTCGTGCCTACACGGTGCTCTGAACTAACCATAACTGGGCACAGTGGGTTTTGTACTGGTTTGTGTATTTGAGGCGTGTGGTGTTTCTGCTCCGACACTGGGAGCTCTCACCCTGGCTCACACAACTGTAGCTGAACTGGTTTAAGACAGGTTTTTAGAACCTCCCTCTCCTGGGATGTGGTATGTGGGGTCCTGGGTCGCCCCAGCTCCAGGCTCTGCACCTCCCACCGTCCCGGCGTAAGGCAAAGTGCTGGGGGTGGGGTGGAGGGGACGTAATCTCAGAGCTGTGGAGCTGAGCCAGAACACGCGGCAGGGCATCTACGGCAGCTTCATCTGGCTGTGTGCCACCTCCAGGAGCACACGCGATGCCTCTGTCTGGCACCACATTGGAGGGAAGAGAGATGATGCCCGATCCAGCCGAGAGCCTTCAGCTTGAAATTAACCCATCAAAGTAATTGGGATAAGTACGAAGTGGCAGAGTGGTTTTATCACAGGGTTGTGCTCCACATGTGAGCGCAGCATCTCTGGGTTTGGTATCTGGAGTCTGGAAACCAGGCTTGCTGTGTTGTCAGCTGGGGCTTGCGCCGCCTTTGATACATGTTTAAGTGTGCATATTAAGGCGCCGTGTAGCAGGTGGATGATGCAGGAAGAGAAATGAAGGACCCAAAGATCTGGGTGCGGCTCAGAAGGACCAAGGGGAGCATCGTTATAGATCTTGTCACCCAAAGCCTCTTTTGTATCTCGATGAGTCCTGTTCAACTGACTTGCATAGCTTGATCTTAGCATCAGTGAGAACTCCAGCTGAACTTTGGCCAAGAGCGGACAGGTATGTCAGGACCAGTTGCTTAATTATGTTTACATCTAAATTGCTGCAGTAGATCTTGACTTCCTTGAAAGTGATTTTCCCCTGCTCTTTAGTTTCACAGAACAATATGAAAGACATGAATCTTCATGAAACGACTCTCCTGATGCAGCAGAGACTCCGCAGCGTTCGCAGCCTTTGCTTTTTATCACAAGAAATCCCAGGGGAGGTTCAAGGTAGGATCCTTGCCATCTCGGCTCAGCAATCACAGAAAGGCAAATAAATAAAGCAAGAAGCCAGCAAAGGCCTGATTCAGCAAAGGCACAAGCACGAGTTCAGCATTAACCTCTGCTTAAGATGATTTGGGGCAAAAGAGTTAATCTCATGGCTGCCCCAAAGTCAGACTGGGAATCCAGGACCTTGACAGTCAGTGCGTCAGTGTTTTAAATCCAAGGGGAGAGGACGCTTAAAGATGAGGAATTTCTTAAACATGGGAAAAGAATGTTCCCTGGCACGAGGGCGCTTCTCGGTAACAGCTCAGATGTTGGGGTTTGGTCCATGGCCAGACGCGGTGGTCTGGGGTGATTTGGGCCGCGGCACTGATGCCATTCGGGTCGTGGTGGCTGCAGGTGGATGAGTCCAGATGAGGCTGCCCTGGGGGCCCAGCAGCTACTCCTCACTGGCATCCCCTTGCTGGGCTCTGGGCTGGGCTGATGGAGATCCCTGGGCAAGGGCAGTGAAGGGCTGGAGAACATGGTGGGGCATTGGAGCTGCCAGTGCTCCCCATGCTCAGCAAGCGCTGCCAGCATCTGCACTCAGCAGAAGTGCCCCTCAGATGTGAGAAGGGGTGCGGATGGTTGGTAAAGTTAGCGTGGATCAAAATACCCTCCCAGGCGAGGCGTGCAGAGATCTGCCCCTTTTGGGTGCAGTGGTTCCACGGACAGCAGGTCAGAGCAGAGGGAGGGAGCAGAGGAATCCTTCTGCGGGTGGTGGGTTTGCATTTCCCATGTGTGTGACATCCCCTGGGGTGGAAGCGTGGCGCTCTCCAAGCCTGAAAGCTGCTCGATCTCGGGTGCGGTGGTGAGCGGGACTGGCCTGGGTGTCGGAGGGACACAGCTCCCACGAGCCCAGCGCGATGGGCATGCACCAGCCTCACCTCT